>VMDO01009492.1:0-77011 GCA_007922755.1 Pedetes capensis | reverse complement strand
CACACACACACACACACACCACACACACCACACCACACCACACCCACACACACCGAGCACCCACTGAGCCCTGGGGCACTGACCAAGCTGAAGGAACAAAGATCCTCAGGCCCTGCAGCTAGGGGACCGAGTCTGGGTCCGCCAGAGACTGAGGGGTGTCCTGGGTCAGGGCTCTCCATGCTAACACCATGGGGGTCCCAGGTACACTAGGCTGTGGGCGGCCCTGCCTGGAACTGATCTTTGCATGAGAGTGCAGAACGGGCCTGGCAGCGCGCTGGGAAGAAGATGCCCGGAGAGCCACCAGTGTGGGAGGGGATGCGGGCTGGAGGGAGACCTGGTGGGCACCAGCGACTGCAAAGGCAGGGCCTTCCAGCTGGGGCTGACCAGACTCCTGGCCTCACAGAGGAGCCAGAAGGGCAGCCAGAGACCTAGGGGAGGCAGACAGGGAGCAGAGCAGACGGTGGGCCCTCAGGGGGCCTGGCCCCAGGTGCGAGCAGAAAGGACCAATGTTCTGACCTCAGTGGCTCAGTGAAGGAGCTCTCTGCGCTGGATGAGTGTGCCGGAGAGTGGGGCTTGGTGGTGATCAGGACCTGGTGTTAGCACCACCACGTTCAGGGTGCCTGTTCCACGTTCATTCATTTCAGTGTGAATGAAGTCCTGCTCGCTCAGCACCCAAAACAGAATGATTCTTGCCTGAGAGGAGAGAGGAAAGCATGAATCTTTTATTTATTTATTCATTGTTGTTTCTGTGAGCCCAGGGCATCATGCTTACTTTATTATTTATTTATTTATTTTATTTTTTATCTTTTTACGGTCCTGGGGGTTGAACCCAGGGCCTCGCACTTGCATGCTCTGCAAGTGCTGGACCACTGAGTTGCACCCCCAGCCCATTTTTTCACTTTTTGAGACAGGGTGTCGCTAAGTTACACGGACTGCTTCTGGTCTCCAACTTGCGATCCTCCTGCCTCCGTCTCCCAAGCCGCTGGGATTACCGGTGTGCGCCACTGCGCCCGGCCTTACTTTATTTTTTATTTTGGGACAGGGTCTTGCTAAGTTGCATGGGCAGAATCAGGCCTTGAACTTGTGATTCTCCTCCCTCAGGCTCCCTGGGCTATAGCTAGGATTATAGGTGTGCGCCACAGCGCCTGGGTAAAATCTTTAACAATAATCTTGTGAGGAGCAATGCCAACTGAGTTTCAGGTGTGCACACTCTTCCTACAGAGCCCCATGCCACCACTGCTGCTATCACAGATATATACTCATATGTTGTATGCTTGTTAACATTGTTGTTGTTGTTAGGTGCCATCAAGTTGGGTCTGACTCATAGTAACCCCATATACAACAGAATGAACCACTCCCCAATTTTGCGTCAGGCACACGATCTGTTTTATGTTTAAGCCCATTGTTGCAGACACTGTGTCAGTCCTTCTAGTTGAGGGTCTTCCTTTTTTTCATTGACCCATCACTCTCCCAAACATGATGTCTTTCTCCAGGGATTGGTCCCTCCCGACTACAGGCTTTAATTTCGTCAGATGCAGTCTAGACAGCTTCCATGGAGTACTCTGGTTGCACTTCAAGGAAAGGTCTGTTCTTTTGGCAGTCGAAGGTATATTCAATATTTGTCTCCAGCACCATAATTCAAATCAGTTCTCCTGTCTCCTTATTCCACATCCAGCTTTCACATCCATATGATGCAACTGAAAATACCATGGCATGAGTCAGGTGCACCTTCATCTCCAATGTGACATCTTGACTTGTCAGCACTTTAAAAAGGTCTTTTGCAACAGCTTTTCCCAATGCAATGCATCTTTTGATTTCTTGACTGCTGCTTCTGTGGATTGATAGTAGAACCAAGTAAAGCAAAACCTTGGACATCTTCAATCTTTTCTCCATTTATCATAAAGCTGCATAATCACCCAGTTGTAACAATTTTTGTTTTCTTAATGTTGAGGCACAATCCATACTGAAGGCTGTGTTCTTTGATCTTCATCAGTAAATGTTTCAAATCTTTTTCCCTTTCAGCAAGCAGAGTTGTGTCATCTGCATAATGTAGGTTGTTAATGAGTCTTCTTCCATTCTTGATGCCACATTGTTCTTCATAAAGTCCAGCTTCTCGGATTATTTGCTCAGCATAGAAATTGAAGAGATATGGTGAAAGGATACAGCCCTGATGCACACCTTTCTCAACTTTAAACCAGGTAGTGTTTCCTTGTTCTGTTTGAATGATTGCCTCTTGGCTCACGTACAGATTCCTCATGAGTACAATTAAGTGCTCTGGTATTCCCATTCTTTGCAGTGTTATTCATAATTTGTTATGATCCACACAAATGCCTTTACATAGTCAATAAAACAGAACAAGACATCTTCTGGAATTCTCGCTTTTGGCTAATATCTACCTGACATCAGCAATGAGTCCCTGATTCCACTCCCTCTTCTGATTCCAGCTTGGTTTTCTGGAAATTCCATATCAATATACTGCTGTGAAATTCCATATCAATATACTGCTGCAGTTGCTTTTGAATGATCTTTAGCAAAATTTTACTTGCATGTGATATTCGTGATATTGTTTGATAATTTCCACATTCAGTTGGATCCCCTTTCTTGGGAATAGGCACAAATATGGATCTCTTCCACTCAGTTGGCCAGGTAGCTGTTTTCCAAATCTCGTGGCATAAAGAAGTGAGCACCTCCAGTGCTGTACCTATTTGTTGAAACATCTCAATTGGTATTCCATCAATTCCTGCAGTCTTGTGTCTCACCAGATCCTTCGAGGCAGCTTCCACTTCTTCCTTCAGTACTATTGGTTCCCGATCATAGGCAGCCTCTTGAAATTGTTAGTCATCCACCAATTCTTTTTGTTATAAGGACTCTGTGCATTCCTTCCATCTTCTTTTGATGTTTCTAGAGTTGTTTAATATTTTCCCTGTTAGGACCCTTCACCATTGCCACTGGAGGCTTGAATTTTTTTCTTCAATACCTTGAGCCTGAGAAAAACAGAGTATGTTCTTCACTTTTGGTTTCTATCTCCAGCTCTTTGCACATGTCATTATTATATTTGATTTTGCCTTCTCAAGCTCCCCTTTGAAATCTTCTGTTTAGTTTTTTAACTTTGTCATGTCTTTTACTTAGCGATTCAACACTTAAGGGCAAGTTTCAGAATATCTTTTGACATATAGTTGGTCTTTCCTTTTTTCCCTTTTTAATAACGTTTTTCTTTCCTCATGAGTGATGTCTTTGACGTCATGCCACAACTTGTCTGATCTTCTGTCATTAGGGTCTAATACATCAAACCTGTCCTTGAGGTGGTTTCTGAACTTAGGTGGGATATGCCCAAGGTTCTACCTTGGCTCTCATACACTTGTTCTAATTTTCTTCAGTTTTAGCTTAAACTTGCATAAGAGCAGTTAATGGTCTGATACACAATTAGTGCCTGGTCTTGTTCTGACATTTTTTTGTGTGTGTGGTACTGGGGGTTGAACCCAGGCTTCGCACTTGCTTGCTTTGCAAGTGCTGGGCCACTGAGCTGCACCCCCAAGCCCCCCCCCTTTTTTTTTTTTTTTTACTTTTTTGGGACAGAGTCTCACCAAATTACACAGACTGTCTCTGGTCTCGAACTTGCGATCCTCCGGCTTCCACCTCTTGAGCCGCTGGGATTACAGGCATGTGTCAATGTGGCTGGCTTGTTCTGACTTTTGATGTTGAGCTTATCTATTATCTCTTTCAACAAATCTTGTCAATTTGGTGAATTCCATGTGCATAGTCGCTGTTTATGTTTGTGAAAAAATGTATTTGCAATGAAAAGGTCATTGGTCTGACAAAATTCTATCATGTGATCTCTAGCATCGTTTGTTACCAAGGCCATATTTTACAACTACTGAGCCTTCTTCTTTGTTTTCAACCCTTGCATTCCTGTCACCAGTAATTATCAGTACATCCTGATTGCATGTTCCATCAATTTCAGATTGTAGAACCTGGTAAAAATCTTCCCTTTCTTCATTTGTGGCCTTAGCGGTGGGTACATAAATTTGATTAATAGTCATACTAACTGGCCTTCCTGTAGGCGTATGGATATTATTCTATCGCTGACAGCACCGTACTTCAGGGCTGAGCTTGAGATGTCTTTTTTGATGATGAATGCAATCTCATTTGTCTTTATGCTGTCATTCCTAGCATAGTAGACCATATGATTATCTGATTCAGAATGGCTCACGCCACTCCATTTTAGCTCACTGATGCCTAGAATGTTGATGTTTATGCACTCCATTTCCTTCTTGATGATTTCTAATTTTCCTAGATTCATACTACATACATTCCACGTTCCAACTATTAATCGATGTTTACTGTTGTTCCTTCTCATTTTGAGTTGTGCCACATCTGCAAATGGAGGTCTCTGAGTCTCTACCCCATTTCCATCAGTAAGATAGATTCTACTTTGAGGAGGCAACTCTTCCCCAGTGGTCTTTTGAGTGACTTCCAACCTGGTGGGCTCATTTTCTGGCACTATATCTGACAGTGCTTCTCTGCTATTCATAGGGTTTTCAATGGCTAATTGTTTCAGGAGTGGGATAGCCATATCCTTCTCCCTAGTCTGTCTTATTCTGGAAACTCAACAGAAACCTGCCCACCATGGATGACCCTGCTGGGATCTGTGATACTGGGGGCATAGCTTTCAGCATCACAGCAACACGGCTGTCCCCACAGTATGACTGACAGATGTGTGGGGGCCTGTTAACATAGAGGTATAATTCTTGCTTTCCAAATTTGCTTTTAAATCATGCAGAGGAAAAAAGGGAGTTACAAACCAAAACTACGGTAATGCTGGACTTTGTATTTTCTGTCATTACCTTTGCCACTGTTCTTTATTTCTTCATATGGTTCAAGTTACTGTCAAGTGCCTTTTCATTTCAGGTCTGAAGGTCTCAAGTAAGCAGGCTTGCTAGCAATGAACTTCTGAGTTTTATTTATCTGAAAATGTCTTAATTTGTCCTTTATTTTTGAAGGATAGTTTTGTTCCTTGACAGGGTTTCTTTTCTCTCAGCATGTTTTTTTGTTTGTTTGTTTGTTTATTTTCCCTTTTTCAGTGATGGGGACAGAACCCAGGACCGTGTGCTGACTAAGTAAGTGTTCTACCATTAAGCTACATCCCAGCCCATCTTTTTGGACTTTAAATATGTCATACCACTGCCTTCTGGTCTCCAAGTCTTCTGATAAGAAATCTGTTATAAATCTCTTTGTAGATCCCTTGTACGGGACAAGTAGCTTCTCTCCTGCTGCTGTTTGTCTTTGTCTTTTGACAATTCGACAACAATATTTTTCAGTGTGGATGTCTTTGCATTTAATCTACTTGGGGTTTGTTAAGATTCTTGGACATGAAGCCAGGAGTGGAGGCGCATGCCTATAATCCCAGCGGCTTGGGAGGTGGAGGCAGGAGGATCACAAGTTCGAGACCAGAGGCAGTCTGCATAATTTAGTGAGACCCTGTCTCAAAAAGCGAAAAAATGGGCTGAGGGTGTAGCTCCGTGGTCCAGCACTTGCAGAGCATGCAAGCACAAGGCCCTGGGTTCAACCCCTGTTCCCCCCCACACACACACACAAAAAGATTCTTGGATATACACATTCATGTATCTCATGAAATTTGGGAACTGGAAAATACTATTCTTTAAAATATGTTTCTGCCCTTTACACCTTCCTTTCTCCTGAGATTCCCAGGTCGTATAAGTTAGGATGCTCAACGGTGTCCCATGAGACCCTCTGGTTATTCCATTGTACTTTGCACTTTTTCTTTCCACTCTTCAGAGTGGATAATTTTAGTTGCTTTGTCCCTGATCCTTTTTTTAACATGCTCATGTTGGACACTGAACGCCTCTAGCTGAACAACAAGAACCCTTCATTTCAGGTACCACGCTTTTCAACTCCAGATTCTGTACTTAGTTCTTTTCGTAATACATATATCTCCATGACGTCACCTCTTCGCTCACACCTTGTTGTCGTGAGTTCCTTAGGCTCTTTGTCCATAGTTTCCTTTAGCTTATGAACATATTTAACATAGTTGATTTAATATTTTTGTCTTCTTGTTGTTGTTGTAAGGTGTTATTGAGTTGGGTCCCACTCATGACCCTATGTATAACAAAACGAAACACTACCCAATTCTGTGCCAAGCACATGATGTTTTTTATTTTTATTTTATTATTGTTGTTATTATTATTATTTTATTTTATTTTATTTTATTTTATTTTGCAGTACTGGGGGTTGAACCCAGGGCCTTGCATGCTCTGCAAGTGCTGGACCACTGAGCTGCACCCTCAGCCCATTTTTTCACTTTTTGAGACAGGGTCTCACTAAGTTACACAGACTGCCTCTGGTCTTGAACTTGCGATCCTCCTGCCTCTGCCTCCCAAGCCTCTGGGATTACAGGCGTGCGCCACCGCACCCAGCTTGCACAAGATCTTTTTTATGTTTAAGCCCATGGCTGCAGACACTGTGTCAGTCCATCTAGTTGAGGGTCTTCCTTTTTTTTCATTGACCTGCCACTCTCCCAAACATGATGTCCTTTTCCAGGGATTGGTCCCTCCTGACAACATGTCCAAAATACATGAGCTGCAGTCTAGCCATGCTTGCTTCCAAGGAGCACTCTGGTTGCACTTCTAGGAAAGATCTGCTGATTCTTCTGGCAGTCCGTGGTATGTTCAATATTTGTCTCCATAACCATAATTCAAAAGCATCAGTACTTCTCCTGTCTCCCTTATTCAACGCGCAGCTTTCACAACAGTACGATGTGACTGAAAACACCATGGCATGAGTCAGGAGCACCTTTGTCTTCAATGTGACATCTTTTTTTCCCACACTTTATCAGCTTTTTTTCACACTTTTTCAGCACTTTAAAGAGGTCTTTTGCAACAGCTTTTCCCAGTGCAATGCATCTTTTGATTTCTTGACTGCTACATCCATGAGTGTAGATTGTAGAGTAAAGTAAAGCAAAACCTTGGACAACCTCTATCTTTTCTCCACTTATCATAGAGCTGCATACTGACCCAGTTGTAAGGATTTTTGTTTTGCTGATGTTGAGGTGCAATCCATACTGAAGGCTATGTTCTTTAGTAATTATAGTGTCTAGACACCTTAATGAATAGTTTCTATAAAATTCTTTTTTCCTATAAATAGGCCATAATTCCTTATTTCTTTGGATGATTTGTAATTTTATGTTGAAGACTGGGCATTTTGAGTATTATAATTTGGCAATTCTAAAAATCTGTTTTCACCCTTCCTCAAAAATTGCTGATTTTTGCTTTCTGAAGGATACAGCAGTCCTGTTTAGTGACTTTTCCAAACAATTTTTGCAAAGCCTGTGTCCCTTGTTATATGTGGTCACTGAGGCTTCTACTCTGTTATCTCTGTAGTCATCCAATGACCTAACAGATATTTCCTTAAATGTAAATCTATATCTGTTCTATCTATCCATATATCTATATCTACATATACAAGTTGTCGTTAGTTGTCATTGAGTCAGATCTGACACAGGGCAACCCTATGTACAACAGAATGAAATACTACCCAAAGCTATGCCTTGTACACGACCTTTTTATGTTTGAGCCATTATTGTAACCACTATGTTTCTTTTCATTTTGAGTCGTGCCACATCACCAAAAGGAAGTCCTAGGGGCTTTACTCCATTCCCACCATTAAGGCGAACTCTATTTTGAGGAGGCTACTCTTCCCCAGTCATTTCTTGAATAACTTCCAGGCTAGGGGTTTCATTTTCTGGCACTATATTTGATAATGCTTCTCTGCTATTAATAAGGCTTTTAATGGCTAACTTTTGGGGGAGTGGGCTTTTGGGTCCTTCTCCCTAGTCTGTCTTAGTCTGGAAGCTCAGCTGAAACCTGTCCACCATGGCTGGCCCTGCTGGTATCTGAGATACTGGCGGCATAGCTTTCAGCATCACAGCAACATGCAAGCTCCCATAGCACAACAAGCTGACAGACACATGGGATAATATATATATATATATATATATATATATATATATATATATATACATACATAGCCATAGCCCTCTGGTGTCTAATCTTGTTAAATCTTTTTTTTTGTGTGTGTGTGTGTGGTACTGGGGGTTGAACCCAGGGTCTTCCGCCTGCATGCTCTGCAAGTGCTGGACCACTGAGCTGCGCCCTCAGCCCATTTTTTTTTTTTTTTTAACTTTTTGAGACAGGGTCTCGCTAAATTACGCAGACTGCCTCTGGTCTCGAACTTGCAATCCTCCCGCCTCCGCCTCCCGAGCCGCTGGGATTACAGGCGTGCGCCACCACGACTGGCCTCTTGTTAAATCTTGAAAGCTAAGCAGGGTAAGGCCAAGTTAGTACTTGGATGGGAGACTGCCTGGGAATACCAGGTGCTACAGGCTTGGGAGAAGGACCTGGCTACCCACTCCCAAAAAACAATCACCCATTGAAAACCTCATGAATAGCAGAAAAGCACTGACAATAGTGCTGGGCATGGCACTAGGAGTCAGACCTGACTTGACAGCACCTAACAACAATAACAACAATAACAAATATATACATATACCTTAAGGTTTCCAACAGATGCCACACTATGAATCTAAAAACAGGGACAGCAAGCCTGGCATGGCAGCACATGCCTGTAATCCCAGAAGTTGGGAGGTGGAGGCAGAAAGATTGAGAGTTCAAGGGCAGCCTGGGCTACATAGCAAGCTCCTGTCTCAAAGAGGGGTGAGGTAGCCCAAACCAAACCAAAGCTATCAGGAGGAAAGGAATAATAAAGATTAGTTTGGCAGCTATAAACATACCAAATATAAAAATAAAGAATATCAGCAAACTCTACCCCACCAACATTTATCCATAAAGGGGAAAAAAAAGTCCGTTTGTTGAAAGTATCAGAAAGACAAACCATTAGCTACATTGACAAGAAATAATGAGGGAAGACTTGTTTTTGTTAGGTGCTGTCAAGTCGGTGTCTGACTCATAGCGACTAAATGTTAAACAAGCGAAACAGTAGTGTCAGTGCTTCTCTGCCATTCGTAGGGTTTTTGATGGCTGATTGTTTCTGGAATGGGTTGCCAGGTCCTTCTCCCAAGCCTACAGCACCTGGTGTTCCCAGGCAGTCTCCGATCTAAGTACTAACCAGGCCCGACCCTGCTTAGCTTCCGAGATCAGACGGGATTAGATGCCACAGTTGTATGGCTGCAGGCAAGGGAAGACTAGAATTACTAAATCACAAGTGAAGTGGGAACTTCACTATAAATTTTAAAGAAATAAAAGGGTTACAAGAGGGTACTGTAGGAACAAATTAGATAACTCAGATGAAATGAGCAAATTCCTAGAAGTACAGAAAATATCAAAACAAACTCAAGATAAATAGAAAGTTCAATAGACCTGTAAAGACCAAGGAGATAAAGCCAATAATAAAAAAATTGACAAAACAAACAAACCAAAAAACCAGCTGAGCCAGGCTTGATTGCATAGTGGTGCATGCCTATCATCCTAATGCACAGAAGGCTGAGATAAGGCAATCTCAAAATGAGGCTAGCCCGGGCGTGGTGGTGCACGCCTGTAATCCCAGCGGCTCGGGAGGCGGAGGCGGGAGGATCGCAAGTTCGAGACCAGAGGCAGTCTGTGTAATTTAGCAAGACCCTGTCTCAAAAAGTAAAAAAAATGGGCTGAGGTGCAGCTCAGTGGTCCAGCACTTGCAGAGCATGCAGGCGCGAGGCCCTGGGTTCAACCCCCAGTACCGCAAAAAAAAAAAAAAAAAAAAAAAAAAGATGAGGCCATCCTGGGATACACATTGAGACTCTGAAAAAAAAAAAAGAAAAAAGAAAGAAAGGAAAAGGAAAAAGAAAAAGAAAAGAGAAAGCAAAGAAAAAAACCAAGAAAAGCTTAGGACCAGAGGACTTTGCTGGTGAACTCTACCAAACATTTAAAGGAGAATTAATTCTAACTCTCAAACCCTTTCCAAAACTAAAGAGGAAGACATATTTCCTAACTCATTCTGTGAGGCCGGCATTATCCTGATACCAAAGTCAGAATAACACTAAAAAAATAAAACTACAGGATAATAACCTTTATCAAAATAGATGCAAAAATCTCAACAAATGATTGCAAACTGAATTTATAAGCTTATTAAAAAGAATAGATAGAGCTGAGTGCTATGGTGCATACCCATAATTCCACTGTTGAGGTCAGAATCCTCATGATCCAATCACTTCCAGAGGCTGAGGACAGAAGCCATCTGCAAAGCTTAGCAAGGGGAGGCAGCTCAGTTGTGGAGCACTTGACTAGCACATGAGAGGACCTAGATTTAATCCCCCAGTACAATAGAAAAAAGAAAAGAAAGAAAGAAAGGAAGGAAGGAAGGAAGGAAAGAAAAGAAAGAAAAAGGGAGAAAGAAAGAAGAGAAAGAAAAGGACTGTACACCATAACCAAATGGATTTGTACCAGAAATGCAAAGATGGTTCAATATGCAGGAGTCAATCAATGTAATGCAGCACACTTAGAGTAAGGGGGAGGAAAATACATGATCATCTCAACTGATGCAGAAAAGCACTTGACAAAATTCAGCAGATTTTCATGATACAAATGCTCAATTAACTAGGAAAATAGGGAAACTTTGCTTTCTCTCTTTCTTTGCTTCTTTTCTTTCTTCTCTCTTTCCTTTTTTTCTCCAGTAGTTGAGAGTTGAACCAGGGTCATACACACACTTTGAAAGTGTTCTACCACTGAGATGCACACCCAGCCCGTTTTTTTATTATTTTGAGTCAGGGTCTCAGTTATGCTGGTTGCATCTAGCCTCAAACTGTGGATCCTTCTGCCTTCACCTCCCAAGTTGGTGTGATTACTAGTGTGCACCACCACACCCAGCTGAGAGGGGAATTTTTAACAGGACAAAGGCCACATACAGAAAGCCTACTCAGCAGGTAAGGACTGAAAACATGCCCCTAAGATCAGGAACAAGATAAGGGTGCCTACTGTCAACACTTCCCTCGAAGAGTACTGGAAGTTCTAGCTAGATAATTAAACTAGACAAAGGAAAACAAGGAATTCAAATTAGGGAAGAAGAATTAGAATGATTTTTACTTTCAGGTGACGTGACTTTAGCATAGAAAATCTAACGAGCCGCCGTAGTAGCACATAAAGAGCTGACAAATTCGGCAAAGGTGAAAGATAGCAAACCGCTCTGGTGGTGCCTGTCCCCCAAAGTCCCTGGGGGAGCCCTAACTCCTCAGTGCAGCAGTGTTGGGAGGTGGGGCCAAGAGAGAAGCCGTGGAGACAGGGCCCCCATGAAAGGAAATGCCTTTCTGGGGTGGGTTAGCTGCCCCACGAGTTTGGTCCCCTTTTCTTTCAGGAGTGCAAATTCTCTCTCCTTCCACTCTCTGCCAGGCTGCGAAACAGAACGGTGCCTCGCCAGAAGCTGAGCAGACACTCGTGAGGTTCTCCTGCTCTTCCCAACCGCTAGAACCATGACCCAAAATAATCCTCACCTTATAGATGACCTAATCTACAATATTTGTTAAGCAACGGAAAATGGGCCAAGACAGAAAAGCACACAAAAGTTAGCTGCATCTCCAAACACTAGCAGTCAACAATCCAAAGTGAGACCAAGAAAACAGCAGCTTACAAGAGCACCAACAAGAATAAAACACTTAGAACTTAACCAGTAAGGCTGGACACCTGTACAGTAAAAACTTGTACTCTATGAGATATTGCTGAAGGGAAGGAAACAAGACCCAATTAAATGGAAACACACCCATATTTGTGGACTGGAAGCCACCGTGTTGTTAAGATGACAGTACTATTCATAGTACTTTACAGAGTCCATGCAATCTTTATCAAGATCTCAGTAATGGTTTCCATAGACATAGAAAAATCCATCGTTTTTTTTTTTTTTTTTTTGGCAGTACTGGGGGTTGAACTCAGGGCCTTGTGCCTGCATGCTTTGCAAGTGCTGGACCACTGAGCTACACCCCCAGCCCTTTTCATATATACTTTTTGAGATAGGGTCTCACTAAGTTACACAGACTGCCTCTGGTCTCAAACTTATGATCCTCCTGCCTCCGAGAGCTGCTGGGATTACAGGCGTGCGCCACCACGCCTGGCTTGAAAAACCCATTTTAAGATTTATATGGAGCCTCAAAGGACCAGCACTGGGGATATAGCTCAGGGGTAGAGCACTTTCTAGTGTGTAGGAAGCTCTGGGTTTGAGCTTCAGCACGAAAGAAAGAAAAGGAATGAATGAATGAATGAATAGAGGGAAGAAGGAAGGAAGGAAGGAAAGGGAGGGAAGGAAGAAAGGGAGGGAGGGAGGGAGGAAGAAAAGGGAGGGAAGGGAGAAAGGGAGGGAGGGAAGGAGGGAGGGAGGAAGGAAGGAAGGAAGGAAAGGGAGGGAGAAAGGAAGGAAGAAAAGGGAGGGAGGGAAGGGGGAGGGAGGGAGGGAGGGAGGAAGGAAGGAAGGAAAGGGAAAGAAGGAAAGGGAGGGAAGGGAGGGAAGGCAGGGAAGGCAGAAAGGGAGGGAGGAAGGAAGGAAAGGGAAGGAGGGAGGGAAGGAGGAAGTAAAGAAGGAAGGAAGGAAGGAAGGAAAGGGAGGGAGGGAGGGAGGAAGGAAGGAGGGAAGGAAAGGGAGGGAAGGCAGAAAGGGAGGAAGGGAGGGAACCTGAAGGAACCTGAATACCCAAAATAATTTTGAAAAGCAGCAAAGCTGGAGCTGTCTGTCAGGGTTATGTTTGAATACAGAATGTCCCCGGTAGGCTCCTGCGTTTGAGCACTAGCCTCCGGTGCTGCTCCTTTGGGAGGATGAGGGAGATGGGGATAGGTGGAGGCACCAGGTCCCTGGGGTGCAGGTGGGAGGTGCCCGGTGGGCCTTTGCGCTGTGCTGTCTCCAGTCACTTCCCGTCACTTCCTGCCTCCTGGACCTTTGATGTGAGCTGAGATGCTCCGCTACACCTGCCCTGAGAAGATGCACAGAACACCCTTCCTCTGTTCAGTTGTTTCTGGCAGGGTTTTGTCACAGTGGCATGAGTATTAATTAACCGTCAGTTTCTCCATCACTGTGACAAATACCTGAGAAAATCATCTTAAGGGAGGAACAACTAATTTTGGCTCAGTCCAAGGTGTCAGCCCTGGCCAGCAGGCTCCACCGACGAGCTGTCGTTAGGTGTCATGGAGTCCATGTCTGACTCATAGCAACCCCACATACAACAGGTGAAACAGTATTGTTAGTGCTTCTCTGCTATTCATAAAGTTTTCAATGGCTCTGCTGCGGGGCTGACGTAAGGCTGAAGCATGAGGGCAAAGGGCAAGGCAGAGGGAAGGCAGAGATACAGGAGGGGCCAGGACAAGACCCCTCTAAGGCGCTCCTCCAGGGACTGCCTCCCAGCACCTCCCCGACTTATGAATCCACTGTGGGTTAATCCATTGCCGAGGTCAGACCACTTCCCAAAAGCTGTGCCTCTGAGAGGGCTGCTTCAGGAGAGAGCCTTCAACATGGAGCCTTTTTCAGAGACACTGAAGCAGCATAAAAAGACGGAAAACTGGGGGGACGTGGGAAGGAAAGCGCTTTTCACCCTGGGATCTGGTCTGAGTCCTAGCAGAAAAAATTCCAGCACAACCGAAGAGGAAAGCTGCCATGGGAGGGGCCTGAGTGGAATCCCGTACTTCCCAGAGCATCTCCCTGAACCAGATTGCGGACACAGATAAAATGAGCAGGCCTCGGGAACTCCCTAGAGGCCGAATGTCGTAAGAACCGCCTCGACTATCTCGATGGCGGCTTTTGAACAGTGCCCCTTTCCCTGTCTGTAAATCTATACCACGTACCCACTGGGACCGCATTGAGCAATGTAACTTCGAAAGCCTCCCGGTCATGCTATGCATTGTGAAGACGCCCAGGCATGACTCTCTTGAGAGGTCTGCATCCTGTCTCAGACACGCACTGTTATTTCCTTAGAGACCTCCCTCTGCCTCTGTGAACCCCTGGGCTTCACCCTGAAACTGTCCTGTCCCGTCCCTTCACCTAATGAGCTCCACAACTCAGCTTCGTTCTCTGACTTCACCTGAAATTTACTTCTGTGACTGAGCCAAGCACCTAGCAGCACCTGAATGGAGGTCCTGAACAGGGGCAGGGGAACTCCCGCAGGCAGGCGCAATCCTGGGCCACTCCTCACCACCACCGACAATACTTTACATCCAAACCGTAAGCACACTTCCTGATTCAAAACTTATCGCAAAGCGACAGTAGTAGAAATTGTGTGGTACTGGCATAAGATAGACATGTAGATTAATGGGATAGAATTGAGGGTTAAGAAACAAACTGTCACGTAGATGGTCAATTGACTTCCAACGGGATGAAAGACCATTCAAGAGAGAAAAGTCTTTTCAACAAGTGGTGCTGGGAACATACAATGTCTCCCAAGCCTACAGCACCTGGTATTCCCGGTCGGTCTCCCATCCAAGCACTAACCAGGCCCGACCCTGCTTAGCTTCCGAGATCTGACGGGACTGGATGCCACAGGGTATGGTTGTAGGCATCTTAATCATTGTTGTTGTTGTTGTTGTTAGGTGCCGCCGAGTCGGTATCCGATTCATAGCAACCCTCATAGGATTTTCAATGGCTGACTGTTTTGGGATTGCCTTGGGAGTGGATTGCCAGGTCCTTCTCCCATTTTTGCGGTGCTGGGAATTGAACTCGGGACCTCAGAGACTGCAGTGCAGCACTCTACCCACTGAGCTAAATCCCAGCCCCTTGTTGGTATTATTTTATCTAAAAAACCCAGAAAGTGGTAAGTGTTGGAGAGAATATGAAAAAATTAGAACTCTCATACGTTACTAGTTGAAATGTGAAACGGGCTAGCAAATGGGTGAGCACAGCCTGGCTTATCCAGTCAAGGGGACGTTACTGTGGGAAATAACTACCCATACACACTGCAACGCAGACGGACCTCACGGACCTCACAAAGATCATGCCCGGCGAAAAGACACCCAACACCAGCGGAGAGACCCCCGTTTAGATGGAGTGTCCAGAACAGGCAAATCCATAGAGACAGAGCAGGCTGGTGGCTGCTCCTGGGGCTGAGGCGGCTGATGGCACCAAGGCACTTTTTTTTTTTTTTGGTGGTACTAAGGGTTGGACCCAGGGCCTCGCGCCTGCATGCTCTGCAAGTGCTGGACCACTGAGCTGCACTCCCAACCCTTTTTTTTTTTTTTTTTTTTTTACTTTTTGAGACAGGGTCTCGCTAAGTTACACAGACTGCCTCTAGTCTCGAACTTGTGATCCTCCTGCCTCCGCCTCCCAAGCTGCCACCGCGCACCAGCACCAAGGCACTTTGAGGTGACGGAGATGTTCTAAAATTGGACAGTGGTGATGATTGCACAAGTCAGTAGCTTTACCAAGTCACTGGGTCGTGGGTGGATTTTATGGTATGCAAATCACACCTCAATAAAGCTGTTTCAAAAATACCTTTCAGAGATTTTATTAGATTCCCACTTGATTCTCTGAGAAATGCTTAGGGTGACTCAGAGGATTAGTTTAGGAGGATTTCAGTCTTATATTAAAAACTTAGCCAGCTGAAAGACACAGAGCCTGCCCTGGACCCTGCTCCTGGGTGCGCCTGCAGGGAGCCTCCTATCTGCCCGCCTCTGCCCCGGTCCTGAAGCCGGCCTCACAGTGCATGCAGCCATGGCCACTCTGGCCTGGACACACCTGGGTGCTCCATGGCCCTCTGTCCTGGCCGCCTAGCCTGGGCCTACAGCTCTGTGTCTAGGATCTGGATCTTCTCACAGCTCCTCCTCAGGGAGGCCTCCCCGGGTTACCAGATTCACACCCACCTCCCTATCTCCCACTCACGCTTTCCACCACACACACCACGTTAGCACACCACCTAGCACATGCACCACACACCACCTAGCACACGCACCACACACCACCTAGCACACGCACCACACACCACCTAGCACACGCACTACAGGCACTCGCACAACACAGCACACAACACACACACACACACCATATTCACACACCTTCTACCAAAAGCCCCTGCATAGCATGCTCTGTACACACCAAGCATCACCACATGAGCACATGCCAGATACCGCGCTCACAGCACAGTGTGCACAGCACACACCATCCCCCCTCCAGGCACACATGAGCACCTACCACCCACCGACCAACCCCTCGCACACACACCATCCACGTCCCACAGACGGGGTGTTAGGCCTCCCTGGGGAAGAGGTGTCCTTCTGTGCTCTGTCTGTTGGGGCCTCCCAGGCGCTGGCCACTGGCCCAGGGAGGACCACTCTAGGCGGAAGCTGCAACAGTTGTAGACAGCCTGAGATGCACAAGTTAGCAGAATGCCTGCGTGACCCATACCTCCGTTGTTTTTCCCTTTTGTCTTACGGCTCTTACAGGCACCTTCTGCGAAGTCCTTTCTAAGCCATGCCATAATTCTTAGAAAAGATCACAAGAACAGAACTCTGGGACAGGTCAAAGGACTGTAGATATGGGCAGTAACTTCCGAGGACTCCCAGACCTCAACATAATACAAATGTCACACTTTAGCAACTCAAAGCCCCACCCTATTTGACTTTCAATAGCAGACCCTCTGCCTCTGAATGGCATACTTTAGCAACTCAAAGCCTCACCTTATTTGACTTCCACTTTCTCCACCCCCTCCTTCCCTATTTGTAATCCTCAATAAAAACCTTTACCCTGCAATGAGTGGAGGTCTCACACTAAACCGCACCCTAAACCGCTGCGAAGGTGAGGCGCGGCACCCTTGAGCTCGAGCTTTGATAAAGGCTCTTTGTTATTGCACGCGGCTTTGGACTCCCTGGTGGTCTTTGGGGAACTCGAACTTTGGGCATAACAAGCCTCCCGAGGGCCCACCTTGAGGGGACTCCCAGGCCCAGGAGGCTTCCTCAGATGCACCTCTGCCGTGGGCGGGCGCTGCATCTGGAGGCACGGGCGGGGGGGGGGGGTAGGGCAGGGCGTCTGCGGAAAGCACGGCCCGGGAGGAGGCTGCTGGAGCCCGCGCGGGGAGTGAGCAGGGCCGGGGAACCCCCTGCGCTGCGCTGACCCGGCGGGCGCCCACCCTGGCCCCAGCTGTTGCAGAGCAGGGTTTCAGCCCTGGACGGGGCCGGCAGGGAGCGCCGCGGGATCCAGGCACCCGGGACGGGGACCCACGGGAATCGCAGGGCGGATGTCGCCCCGCAGCGCCCCCGGCGCGCTGCCACCCCTGCCCAGGGCTCAGCGCTCTGACGTCCGCAGGACGGGGCGCTGCCGTGTGGCCAGGACGGAAGAAGGGATCCCCGCTCCGCCCCCTGCAGCCACCTTCAATGCGCGACCTGCCGCGGACCGCTGCGCTCGGCCCCAGCTTCCGGCCAAGGCACAGATCCCGCCGCCCGGGGTCTCCGGCCGCCTTCTGCCGTGGGGAGCCAAGTACAGGGAGGGACGGAGCGGAGGAGGCCGGCCGGGCGTCCACAGCCGACCTGGCCAGCGGGGAGTGGCGCGGGCGGACGGGGTGCGGGTCCTGCCGACCCGTGGCGGGGACAGACTGTGCCAAGGCTGCGCGGCTGGGGGCGGCGCCGACAGCGCTCCGTCCCATCCCCTCGGGCCGGCCAGGAGGGGCGCCGCCGTGTCCACAGGGCCTCCCGCGTGTACGTGTGCAGTCCGGGGCTTGCGGGGTCAGACCGACCTGCCACCTCCCAAGCCGTCTTTACACTCCTCCGCCCCCCCTGTCCCGCGGACTCTGACCGCGCGTCCCGCCTCCTTCCTGGCCCAGGTCCTGGGCTGGCCCGCGGGTCCCGCGCTCCGCCCCTCCGGCGCCCGGCCCGCCCCCGCCCGCCCCCGGCACGCCCACCTCCTCTGCCCCTCCCCTGTGCTCAGATCCCGCCTCCTGCCTCAGAGATCAGCACCCCGGCCCCTCGGGAATTCACCCTCGCTTCCGTCACCCGGGACGCCCTAGAGGTGGCGCCCGTGACTCTTGGGGCAGATGGAGCCAAGCACGCAGGGCTCTGGGGTGTTCTCAACAGGCTCGCCCCAGGCAAAATCCTAGGGGTTCCGCGCAGCCTCACACGTGTGTGCACACACGGGGCTGTACTGCCCACAAGGTGAATCAGGGGCCCCAGAGAGCAGCCTGGGGAAGAGGAGTGTGGTGGCGGGGCCTCCTCCAGTGCCTGCCTTCCTCCCGGGCTCGGGCTGCTGCCCCTTCCCCCACCACCCCATGGGCCTGGCTGGTCCCTGGGCGCTGACTCACAGGAGACTCCCCACGTGCTGCACCCTGTGGGGGAGGGTGGATGAGTCACGGTGGCAGCAGCGTCATAGGGAGGTGGGGAGGGAGGAGAACACTTGGGTGTGGGCCGCAGGCTCTGCCTAGCTAGCTCTGCATGGGTGCACGTGCGCTCTCACACACGTGCACACACAGGTACACGCAGGCACATCGTGGCACACACATGCACAAGCAGACCCGTTTGCACGCTCAGGCCCAGACGTTCATGCGCACGCTACAAACACCCAGACACATGCACTGGAGCATCGCACATGTACACGGCTGACACAGGTACACTCATTAGTACCCGCGAGAACAGACATTCGACACAGAGTTAACTCGCACTCCTGTGGGCGGGTGGATCCCGCTGCCCACTCCTGCAGAAGGCTCTGAGGAAGTTGCTTCCGCGCCTGGACTGGGGCAGGGGCAGCGCTGGGACCCAGGATCCTACAGGGCCAGGTCCTTCTGTGCTTCAGAAGGGCACTGCAGCAGCCCTGACCTATTCCAGGGCCAGCAAGGTCACCTGTGCTGCCCATCTGTCCCCATCCCACCACACCGCGGCAGAGACAGAGGCTGGATGCGGGCGGGGCAGCCCGGCTCTCTGCTCTGCCCTCTGCCTGGGAGGCCCCGCCTCCCTCTCCTCAGACCCGCCCCTCTGCTTACCTGTCCCAAGCGGACTTTTGGGAAATCCTGGGCATCCTCAACCAGGGGAAGGGTCCCAGCGTGCTTATCCTGGTAGGGGACTCAGTGGCCCTCCAGTGCTGGCTCCTCTCTGTTTAAGCCCTAGGCTCCTCTGCCTGCTCCGGGGGCCCTGCTGCCCTCTCCACCCGAGGCCCCTCCCTGGCTCACCGCACAGCTGCCCAGCTGGCCTCCAGGCTGCGGGTCTCCTTCGAGTTGAAAGTATCTGGCCACCTTGCACCTGGGTCACTGCTCTCTGGCCGGGCTGTCTGGCTCCCTCCAGAGTGTGAAGCGGAGGGCTGGAAGCCTGGGTGGACCCCGTAGGATGTTCTGTTGGAGCCAGCTACAGTTATGCCTGGGACCCAAGATTCCATCTGTCTTTCTACTCAGTCCCCCGTGGGATGGGGAGATAGAGGCTCAAAAAGAGTCCTCAGGCAAGCTGGGCGTGGTGGCGCACATCTGTAATCCCAGCGGCTTGGGAGGCAGAGACAGGAGGATCGCAAGTTCGAGACTAGAGGAAGTCTATGTAATTTAGTGAGACCCTGTCTCAGGAAGTAAGGAAAAAAAATAAATAAAAGGGCTGGGGGTGCAGCTCAGTGGTCCAGCACTTGCAAAGCATGCAGGCGTGAGGCCCCGGGATCAACCCCCAGTACCACAAAAAAAAAAAAAAAAAAAAAAAAAGAGTCCTCAGGCAGCACCCAGGGTCACTGGGTGCTAGGACCAAGGGCATCTGACAGGGACACACTTCCATGCTCCATCCAGGCCTGGCAGGCCCATGGGAGCCTCAGGGAACGCTGCAGACTGTCTGAAGCCTTGGGGCCAGCATCTCCCCTCTCCCTGGCCACCAGGGGCTTGGGGTCACTGAGAACAGCAGTCCTTGTGAGGAGCCCAAGGGACCCCTGGAAACAGCAGCTCTTGCCTCAGGCAAGTTGTGCCCCCCACCCAGGGAACCAGCCACCTGCCAGTCTGGGGCAGAGCTTCAGGCAGTGGCCACACGGCCTGAGCAGAGGCCCGTGGAGGCCATTCAAGGCTGGACCTCCATGTCAATGGAGGACCAGCAGGCAGCTCTGTTGGGCCGCATCCAAGGCAGGGGTGGAGCCAGCTCAGGTCCCTGAGCCCTCACCAGGAAGATGGAGTTGGGCCTGGCCCGCCCCTGGACATCCTTCTGCAATATGGTGAGGGGACCCTGGGGTCAGGGTGCAGAACTGACCCTCCTTAGCCACGTAGGTCTTCCCTAGGCCTCAGTTTCCCCTTTCTGGCTCCCTCAGTGCGGGGTGGAGGTGCCCCACCCCAGGGGAGGGGCTCCTTCCTGGTTCATCCAGGAAGAAGCGCCACCCCCACCATGGCTGGCACTGGGGCAGAGCCCCCCACACCCAGGGGTTTTCCTGCTGGTGCCTGGGCAGGAGGACAGTGACCAGTACTGGAAGGGCAGACCCTGTCCCCACTCTTCCTGGCCAGGCCAGAGTGCCGGGAACCCCAGGGGACAACGGGAGGGACCAATTGTGTAATCAGAGCTGGGGTTTTACCAAGGCTGCAACAAAGCTGGCCCGCCTGGCAGTCACGCGCAGGGAACTCGGGCACCCACCCACCAGAGGTTCCTGCGGAAAGGGAGGGCCGCGGAGAAGTCCAGGGCTGGGATTCAGCTTGGGCTCTGCGTCCCTCAGCCTCGGCCAGGGTCAGGGATAAGCAGAGATCCTGGGCTCCTGTCTCCGCCTGCTCTGCAGGCAGGGGCCAGGCCTGCTGGAACCTCCCCTGCCACCGGCCCAGAGCCTCCTGGGGCCTAGCAGCTCTGTGACACTCCCCTCACAGAGCCCTCCGAGGAACCCCGTCCAGACTCCAACCACCTGGCAGCTCCCTGTGGAGGGCCCTGTGGGCCTCTGCCCAGCATGCCCAGCCCATGAGCCCAGTGCCCTCTTCCCCAGACCCTCTTCTCCTGGGTCCTCGTGAGTGCCAGCATTAGCAGGCCTGGATGTCATCCACACCTGATGCTGAGGCCAGGGCCTGGGGCAGTGGGTCCCCTGAGTGAGTGCTTGGCCCTCAGCCCCTCCCTGACCATGCCCCGTCGCCCATGGGGGCTGCCCAGCCTCTGCCTGACAACTCTGCAGGTCAGGTATGGGCCCCACGCAGCTGTGCCATGCATGCCCCTTTGGAGTGACTTCTCTCCAGCTCAGGGTGCTGGCCGGCTGGGGTCTGGGTGCCCAGGAGGAGCAGGTGGACTCCTGGGACCCTCAGGGGCCCCTTCCCTTTGCTGCGCAGCTTAGGCACCGAAGCCACACCAGGGTTTCGTTTCTGGAATGGCCTCAGAGAAAAGAAACTTAGCAAGCCCCTCCCCGCCCAGAGGTCAGTCCGGGAGACTGTGTCCTGGCCGCCTCCTACGGGAAGCAGAACTGGCCTCTGGCCCAGTAGGTGAGGAGGCAGGGAGAGCAGCCCTGGGGCCATGCCTCGCCCCTTGAGGGCACCAGCAGGCCAAGGGGCACGGTCAGCCTCAGCCCATCCTGTGACCCATTTGAGGCCCAGCTGTGAACAAACCAACCATCATTCAAGGGCTGCCAAGTGTCCATGTGACTTGGCCTGCAAGCACAGTGGCAGTGCCCCCCTCACCGGCACGGGGCCACAGCCTGCCGGGACTCCGAGGGTGGAGGTTTCCCAGAACACGACTGAACGTTTCTGAAGGAGGCCGTGGAGTTAGGTCAGCAAGCCTGACTGAGGGTGTTAAGGTATGGGGCGGTTAGAGCCGGGCGCGGTGGCGCACGCCTGTCATCACAGCGGCTCGGGAGGCGGAGGCAGGAGGATCACAAGTTCGAGACCAGAGGCAGTCGGTGTAACTTAGCGAGGCCCTGTCTCAAAAAGTAAAAAAACGGGCTGGGGGCGCAACTCCCTGGTCCAGCACTTGTAGAGCATGCAGGCGCGAGGCCATGGGTTTAACACCCAGTACCGCAGCAAACAACAACAACAACAAAAATATGTGGGGTGGTGGGGCAGCAGGAGGTCATTAGAGCGAGTGGGCCAGGAGTAAGGGGCGACCCACCTGGGGCATGGGAGGACAGGGAGGCAGTGTATAGGGAAGGGACGCATCCCTGGAGGGGGTAGGATGGGGCTTGGGGTCACATCCCAGGCAGACCTCGCTTAGGACTGCCTGCCCCTCCTCTCCACCCAGAGTCACTGCAGGGCCAGCACGGCCAGCCTGAGGGCCAGGTCCTGCCAGAGCAGCAGGGCCATCCTGGCCCTGAGGGCCCTGGCCCGAGGAGCCCACTCTCCCAGCCCCTGGACCCTGCACCAGTAGGAGGGACCCTGTAGCCACGGGGCCTGTGAATCTGGCCAGGATGGCAGCCCCCGGCCCTCCGCAGGGCCTCCTGCACGGAAGAGGGGGCGGCTGGGGAGGGTGGGGGAGACTGGCCTTTCCAAACTCTCCAGGGACCAAGCCAGTCAGGCATCTGGGCCCCCGCAGGTGTGAGCGGAGCAGGGCACACACCACTCGACCCCACGTGGCCCAGGATGTGCGGCTATCCCCAAGGCTGTCTAGGCAGGGTGGGGGACGGCCTGAGCACCCCCAGCCAGAGGTCACCCAGGACCTCCAGACCAGGATCTGGGCTTCCCTCCTGGAGTGGCCAGGCCTCAGAGTCCAGGGAAGGAGGGCTCCAGCCAGCGTGGCACAGCACGAGGACTGCCTAGGCCCTGAGAGAGCCCAGTGCCGTGTCTGGGGCAGGGGTTGGGGAGCCCAGGAGCGAGATGGGCCCTGGCTCCTTCCCCACATCCTGGATGCCCGCTGAGTGGCTGGAAGCAGCCCAGAGGCACTGGCAGGGCTGGGGCAAAGGCCTAGGCTGTGGGCTCAGGGGCTCTGGGAGGCCGGGAGCCCAGGAGCAGAGCCTCCTAGAAGCGCGTGAGCTCCCTGGGGCAGGCCCTGGAAGGGGATCCTGGGACCCCAGGCTCTTCTTGTCCCTCTTTCCTTCTCGGCCACCTCGCGTGAACAGGTGCCTGCTCCCCACCAAGACGTCCTGTGCCACCTCACCCCTACCAGCGGGCCGAGTGACCAGACTGAAGCCTCTGACCCCTCTCCCAGCACAGCTGCTTCCTGGCCCGAGGCCACTTCTCAGTCATGTGCTGCTGTGGCGGGGGCTGACCCGCAGACAGTTCCTGGCACCCTGGCTCTGGTGCTCCACCTTCTCTAGGACCCGAGTGCCGGAATCTCTGGAATCTCTCTGCAGGGTCAGCCCAGGAGAGGCCGCGTGCTGGACCATGCTGAGGCACCCAGCCCCCCAGATGCCTGAGGACCCAAGGCTGGCCAGCCACTGTCCCTCCCCAGGCGCAGTGGGGTTGTGGGGCTTCCATAGGCACGCCCTCCCTGGCTGGAGGGCCTCAGCTCAGCGCCCCACACCCACACCCCGGGCCTCCACAGGTCCCCATGAGTGGAGCACCACAGTGGCAGACAGGCTCACTTCCTAGCATCTACGCAAGCTCCCGCCTCTCTGGGCCTGTCTCCTCAAGAGCACCCTGGGCAGAGGGCCCCTGCCTAGTGGAGCTGCAGGGGCAGACAGCCGCACCCCAGGGCGCCAGGCTGGGCTGGCTCTGGCCCGTGGGGTGCTCACAGGTACAAGCCCTGCAGTCAGAATGTAGTCAAGGGCCACAGGCAGGGGTGGGGTGCTGTGGGTGCAAGCAGAGCTAGGAGTGGGGCAGGGCTGCCGATGCTCTGCTCCGCGTCCCCCCCCCATCCCAGGGGGTCCTCTGCCTCCCCTCCTGGGCTTGCCCACACCCAGCACTTGCCCCAGGCCCGCTCCCCGACCTCAGGACCACCCTGCTTCTCCTGCCTGTCCACTGGCCCTGAGGTGCAGCCTGCATCCCCAACCCCACCCCCTTGTTATGGTCCCTTCAGCACACCTTGAGCCCACCATGGCCCCTGAACTCCAGGCCAGCCCTGGACCAGGGGGCCAGGTGTTTGGGGATGTCCAGTCTCCAAGAGGGGACGGGGAGACCTCCAGACTCAGACCCAAGGTCATGGTCAGAAGGCGTTGGCCCTGGGCAGGCTGCCGGGGCTCCCCTGCCTCTGACCCCACCTGTGGAGCTTTGGGCTCCCCGGACACACTCTGCACGTGGTGCTGGCAAAGCCAAGGGCTGCAGTCCCCTCTGGTGTGGATTCAGAGCACTGGGCCCGAACGTGAAGCCAGGGCAGGTTCCGCTCACCTGGACTCGGCAGGGCGCCCCCGTCAGCAGGGCCCTCTGAGCACCGCATCCTGGATGTGTGGCCCGCTCACTGGGTTGCCCTGCTAGGTCCTCTGTATGAGGACTGTGCGTCCTCGTGCTGCTGTCCCGCCCATCCCAAGGACACAGCAGCCGAGTACGGGGGGAGGTTGGCCTTCCCAAGGCTGGCCTTGTTAGGTGCCAACTCATAGTGGCCCTCATGGGGTTTTCAATGGCTGTTTCGGGATTGCCTTGGGAGTGGGTTGCCACGTCCTTCTCCCATTTTAGGGGTGCTGGAAATTGAACTTGGGACCTCAGAGACTGCAGAGTGGCGCTCTACCAACTGAGCTAAATCCCAGCCAAGGCTGGTCTTAGGCCTGGCAAAGCCAAGCCCAGGGAGCAGTGACTGGGTGGGGAAGGATGGGTGCTGGACCCGGCATCCTCAGCCAGCAAGTGGGAGCACCTGCATGGCGGTGACCAGTCATGACCAGAGGATCCCTATCACCACGTGGATGCAGCGGACTGGATGCTGCCCCCACCCCAGAAGCTGAGTGCCCATTGCTAAGCTGCCATGGGGCTCATGCTGGGCCCATGGACCTCATTCCTGGGGTGGATGTTTAGGGAAGGGCCCCAGAGGGCACGGGTGGACCAGAGGAGCTGGCCAGGTAGGGCTGGGGCGGAGGCCCTGCCTCACTGTGCAGAACTCAGCAAGGGCACAGCCAGGCAGAGGGATAGGGGGACCCCGGTGAGCAGCCACCTCCACCGGCTGCCCCAGTCTGTCAGGCCAGGGCTCAACCACAGCCCACCACCAACCTCAGCGTACACTTTGTGCCCAACCTCACCTACTCCTCCTGCCCTTGCCTGGTGTACCCTCCCAGTCCACCCACCTGGCGAACCCCTCATCCCTCAGAACTCTACCAGGCTCTGGAAGCAACGTGGGCCCTCACCCACCACATACGCGGCCTGTTTCCGCTTCCCACCTACCTGGCCTCCCTAGGCACAAAAGCCAGCAGTCCTCTTGGTGTCTCCCTACCTCGGGCCCCCACCGACAGCCTGAGCTGTCCTGTCCCTCCCTCTGGGTGCAGAGGATCACCAGTGACACAGAGAACTCTCCAGTGTCAGGGAGGGCACAAGAAAGAGCCAGGCTGGCCTCCCCAAATAAGAACTGTCCCCCATCACCAGAGGCAAGGCCTCCAGGGGTAAACGGGGGGGGGGGGGGGGGGGGGGCGCCACACTCAGTGCCCCCCTCCCACTCACTATATGTGGATAAACTGTATACACAATGTTATGTACAAAAAAATTTAATTGAAATACCTGTATAAAAAATATGATTTCCAGACAGCTCACACTTTTTGACTGAAAGAACCCCCACCCCCAATGCCTATCACACCGGGGCCATAGAAACACAGCTGCTAAAATAAATTAAAGGCCTGAGACTCTGCCCCCCACCCCAACTTTCAGAGCCGGCAAGCAGACTGTACAAGGTCAATAATTTAACCCCCTACCCCCTGTGCAGAGTGCCAGGGCGCAGGGTCACCCACTCCCCTTAAATTAGCCACTGTACAAATTCTTCCTCCCTCAGACACGTGGGCTCCAGACACAGGAGTCAGGACAGGGTGGGGTCCACAGACCCATGCCCCCCCTCCCCTTTCCCTGCCACCCCCAGGGCCCTGAGGAGACAGATACTCCGAGGAAGTACCCTCAGCAAATAAATTAAACAATAAATAGCCCGGCAGGGCAGGGCCCTCCGGGGGTCACACCATAAATAACAGACGCTGGCACACAGACACAGCTTGCGCCCGTGGGGCCGGGTGGGTGGCAGAGGCCCGGGCATTGCATTGCTTGTGCATGGACATGCCCACACAAACACCGTGAGACGGGGTGGCAGGGGCACGGGATCCTGTGCCCACTGGCGGGCGCTCCGGGTCAGACTTGGGGAGATGGAAAGCTGCCCCTGGGATGGAGCAGCAGAGGGGGGACGTCTCTGGTTCAAGTATCCACCCCAAGGCAGGCAGGACCTCCCTTTGCCCAGAGCCGTCTTTAGACAGAAGAGCTCAAGAAAACCCAGTCCTGTGGAGCAGCGTTCAAAAAAGGCACTCAAAGCAAAGGAAACAGGCCCGGTGCCGAGGGCAAAGGTCACCAGGGGTCAGAGGTCACTGCTTTTGCAGAAGACATCCCAGGCACAGAATGTCCGCACCGGGAGGGGGCTGGCCAAGCCAGGCTGAGGCCCCAGTGTGGAGTTCAGGCCCCCTTCTCACAAGCTCTCGCTGCTAGACATGGTGCTGGACCCCTCATCAGCGTTCAGGGCACAGAGCCGCAGGTCACAGCTCTCAGGGACAATGCCCTCTGACCCCAGCATCCAGGGGTGGGCAGCGATCTGGTCCAGGGAGGGCCTCTCTGAGGGCCGCAGGGACAGACACCACTCGATGAGCTGCTGGCACTCTGGGGAGAGAGCGGAAGGTCAGGGTGGGGCCTGCTCTGCTGCCTGCCCCGCCCTGGCCGGCCAGGTGGCCGCACACACCTGGGGAGACCCTCCTTCTGAAGAAGAGGCGGCCGCGCAGGATCTCCTCGTCCTGCTCGAAGGGGATGTCGCCGCACACCATGTCATAGAGCAGCACGCCCAACGACCACACGGTGGCTGAGCGCCCGTGGTAGCGGTGGTATCGGATCCACTCCGGGGGGCTGTACACCCGGGTGCCTGAAGGGACACACGAGGCCAGGGATATGTGAGGTCAGGGCCGGACGCGCTGGGCACTCCCACTAATTAACGCCCAGCCAAGCTGGCCTCCCAAATCTTGCTTGTCATCACCCTGGAAAAACCCCAGCGCAGCCGCGGGCGGAGCTTCGCGGGGAGGGACGTGGCGGGCAGGGGAGGGGCGGGTAGGGGAGGTTCCGGCCCGCCCCCGACTGGCCCCGCAGCGGGAGGAGCGCGTCACATGAGCCAGGACTCGGGTTTCACAACAAACAGATGCGACCTGAGGCCACAGGGCGCTCTGCCCAGCGCTCCAGCTCGGTCCCGCCCTAGCCCGCTCAGCCCAGCCCTGCCTGCGGGGCCCAGGGAGGGGAACGGAGCGGAGCGCAGGAAGAGAGATGGGAGGGGGCGGAGCGGAGGGAGGAGCAGAGGGAGCCCCGGCTTCCCCGCGCTCCGCAATGCGGGGATTTCTGCCGCGTCGCCCCCGCACTCGGCGTGAACGCAGGGGAGGCCCTGGCGCGCCCGCCCCGGCGAGGGGAGGGGCCCCGGCGCGGAGCGGGCCGGCTGCGCCCTGCGTCACTCGCGAACAGCGGGACTCCGGCTGCTGCCCTCGTTCCCACACCCGGAGCCCCACCACAGGGAAGAGAGCGTCCCTGGCGCCCCTAACCCCCTCACGACCCCGCGCGCGCCCCGCCCTCCCCCCGCATGCCCGGCGCCGCGCGCGGACACCCAACAGCCGCCGGCCGCTCACCGTCGAAATCGGTGTAGACCGTGTCCTTGAGCAGCGCGCCCGAGCCGAAGTCGATGAGCTTCAGCTCGCCCGAGCGCAGGTCCACCAGCAGGTTCTCGTCCTTGATGTCGCGGTGCACCACCCCGCAGCCGTGGCAGTGGCGCACAGCGGCCAACACCTGCGCGAAGAAGCGGCGCGCCAGCGGCTCGTCCAGGGCGCCGCGCTCCGTGATGAAGTCGAAGAGGTCCTGCGCGGGCTCGGGCCGTTCCAGCACCAGTAGGAAGCCGTCGGGCCGCTCGAACCAGTCCAGCAGGCGGATGACGCCGCGCGCGCCGCCCGCCGCGCCCACCTTACGCAGCAACACCACCTCCAGGGGCACGGCCGCGCCGCCCTGGGGGACAGAGCGGTCAACGCGCGGAGCCGCGACCGGCGCCCCGCGCTCGCCCACTCGCCCGCCCGCGCACTTACGAGGCTGCCCCACTCGGTCACCCGCTCCTTCACCACGTGCTTCACGGCCACCTGCAGGGGGACGCGAGCGGTCAGGCCGGGGGCTGAGCCAGGCGCCCGGCAACCCGGGAACCCGGATCCCCCGCCCCGCGGGTGGACTCACCGGGAGCCCGTCGGCGATGCGGCTGCCCGCGTAGACCGTGCCGAAGCCGCCGCTGCCCAGCACGGCGCCCACCTGGTACACCTTCTCAAAGCTCTCCTTGTCCGCCTTGGCTGTGGGGACGGGCGGGCCGGTTGGGGCGGGCCAGGCGCCCCGCTGGCCCTCGCCGCGGCCCGCCCCAGCCGGCCCGCGCGCTTACCTGGCTGCAGGATCTTCACCGGAAGGTGGTCCACGCCGCCGGGCCCGCAGAGGTGCGCCAGGGAGCCGAACTTGGAGAGCAGCATCGCGAGCGGCCTCACGCTCGGCGCCGCCGCTCGCCCGGCCGGCGCAGACACGGGAGGGCGGACTCCCAGGCCACAGACGCCGCAGAGGACGGGGCGGGCCCGAGGCCAGGCGCTCGGCGAGGCGGCCGCGCGGCGCAGTCGCCCGGTGGCCGCGCGGGACCGCGTAGACGCGCAGCAGGCCGAGCGGCTCACGCCCGGACCGCCTCGCCCAGGGGTTTTGGGCCGCGACGGCGCGTATCCCTCCGCGAGGGCGGGGCCGCGGTGGCCCCGCCCCCTTCCGTCCTCGGCTGGCGCCGCGCGGACTCTCGGAACCTGCCGAGGCTACGCCGGGGAAACCGATCCCCGCCTGCCGGCCTGGCGAGGGCTGCGCGGCGGGCAGGGGCGGTGACTCGCCGGGACTAGTTTTCCGTAGTAGAGTCGCGGAGGCGCACGGCGTGTCGCGGTATCCACGGCACGCGCTCTCGCCCTGCGCACGCGCACCTTGCGCGCGGGCGGTGGCAGCGGCGCCTCCGGCAGCGCAGGCGGGGCTGCGTGAGCCAATGGGAGCCCGAGTTTTGAAAGGACACGGAGTGGGTACGGGTGTTAGGGCCCAGCCAATGGCGCCGCTCAGACGGGCTGGGTTTCCCACGTCCCGCCTCCGAGGCCGTGCCGAGGAAGGTCGTTCTCCCGGCTCCGCGGGACTCGTGCGTTCTCTGCTCTGCTCCCCGAGTGGGCGGTCCCGGTGCGGGGTCGCGAGGAGAGGCGGCGGTCCAAGAGCAACCCCCGTGCTGCCCGGGGAGCGGCGGTGACACGCCGTGCGTGTGCGTCCCTGGCTGCCCACGCGCCGTATCGCGCAAGTGGCGGGCGCGGGAGGCGATGTCGCTCCTTCGGGGACCCCCGTCTGCCCCACGGCGGAGGCCGCGCCCTGCCTGGGGGCCCGTCAGCCTGGCCTCTGACCTCAAGCCCGCAGCCCCAGTCCCCTGGAGCAGCCTCTCCTGCTTGAAACCTTTGCCCCGGTGTCCTGTGCCCTAGAGCCACCTCTGCTTTCCAGCCACCTGGCGCCGTCCTGGCTGCCCTCGGGTCCATCTGCTGCTGCCTCCACCAGTGGTCCTCCTTGACTGCTGTGACAGCTGTGCTGAGGGCCAACATAGCGCAGGTCCGCCTGGCCTGGGCCTGAGCCCACCTGCGCCGCTTCTCTGTCTCCAGACTCACCTGTGTGGTGTACTCCAATCCCACGGGTTGCAGTTGTCAGCCCAAAGTCACCCAAGAGCAGGGATGTGAGTGCCCCAGTTTGACCCCAGAATGGGCTGAAGGTTTGAGGACCAAGAAGCCGTCCTCGGGTGCTCTCAGTACATGCTCAGGTCAGGATCGAAGCACCTGGGCCGGAGCTCCTGGGGCCAGGCATGTGACCTTTGCACACGCCTGCCTGGGACCTGCACTGGGCCTGCCTCTCAGCCCTTTGTGGTCACAGTGATCAAGCCTCCTGCCCTGGCCCTGACCACCACACCACTCCCTCCCTAGAGCCTTCGGGATTCGGGCTGCCTTGAGTCAGCACAGACCCACCCTCAGCGGGCAGTCCCACCCAAGCCTCTGGAGCTCACGGTCTGTCCCTCTGTCCCGAGTGCCCTGAGCCCCAGGCGTTGCTTATGATGGGTCTCTTGCCCCACTGACCCCTCCTGCCTTTAGGCCTTGTCCCCTGCTGATATTATCTGCCTCCTGCTTGCTCCTGTCTGAAAGGTTCTTAGAGCTCTGTCTGGTTCTCTCCTGCGATGCAGCCTGGCAGGGCAGGTCTGGGGCTGGCCACAGGCCACTAACCGTGGTGTCCACCCCAGGGATCAAGTCCCAGGTGAGGTACCCCAGCCTACGCTCTCAGCAGAATTCACACACACCTGCTCGGGAAGAGGGGCTCTTGTCCACTTGTGGGTCCTTGTAGAGGACCAGCCAAGGGTCCAGTGGGGCCTGCCCTCCCCCATGCCAGGACAGTCAGGTTTTGAGGGTGGGGGTGCTGGAGTGCACTGGGTCTGGGTGGTGGCCGTGGCATGTGGACTTCCAGGCCATCCTGGCCCTTTCCCTGATGCTCACAGGGGAGTCAGCCTTGGGAGACCAGGGTGGGGAAGGGGCACCCCACTTCATCTGCCCCAGCACCCTGAGTCCCCCAAACAGAGGGCAGCATGGGCCTGCTCCCCAGTGTGTACCCAGCCCCCACAGCCCCTCCTCCCTTCACTTTGAAGATAGGCTTGAGACCTCCCAAGGCCTCTAGAGGACTCGGGGATTGAGAAGGGGTCTCGCAACAGGCGCTGTGGCGCACGCCTGTCATCCCAGCGGCTAGGGAGGCGGAAGCAGGAGGATCGCAAGTTCGTGACCAGATGCAGTCTGCGTAACTTAGGGAGACCCTGTCTCAAAAAGTAAAAAAAATGAGGTGGGGGCGCAGCTCAGTGGTCCAGCACTAGCAAAGCATGCAGGCGTGAGGTCCTGGGTTCAACCCCCAGTACCGCAAAAAAAAAAAAAAAAGAAGGGGTCCTGCAACCTGGTCCCCAAGGGAGAGCAGAGGCAGCTGCCCTGCCGTGGGGACTTTTCTCTCTGGACTCTGCTCCGTGCTTCGAGTTGTGGATTCATGGCTGTGTGTGTCAGGACACCCAGCTGACCGAGCGCCCTGACATGTGAAGATGGACCTCGGGCCCTCCCCCAGGGGCTGTCCCTCCAACAGCAGGCTCCATCTGGCCAGTGGAGTGGGCTGGGCAGGGCCCCTGGTCTGTGCAGCCACCCAGGCCACCATGGCTGTTCTGTGGGGAGTGCTGGGGAGCCCTGGTACCCCCAGATAACCCTACCTGCCTCATCCCACTCTATTTATAGGCTTGGCAGGTAGAGGCTCCTTGGGTCCGCCTGGCTGTGGAGCCTCTGTCCTCCTTGCACAGAGGGGCCAGGCTGTCTCAGAGGCCAGAGGGCTACTGACCTTATGCCCTGGTGTGCCCTGGACATGGCCCTTGGGAGATGGACCCCCAGCCAACCCTGCCCCCTAGGTCTGCTCAAGACTCCCAGCCAAGACCCCCCGACACTGGCAGGGTGCCAGTCCCAGCCAGTTTTTTCCTGGTTCCTGGACACCCATCTGGCGGGCCTTGAAAATAGCTCTGGGCCCCACAGGTGGGCTCAGCCCATGGGCAGCAGAGCTAGGGTGCTCCTACAGAAGGCTGGCCAGTCTCAGGCCCGTGGGGTCCCGGCCAGCAATAGAGGACTATCTGTCCTCAGTCCACTCAGCCACTCTGCTGAGAGGGGCGGGGCTCTGCCTGCCTGTCCCTGGGGGGGGGGGTTCCTGAGGAGGTGGCCAGCACCCATGTCCCTCGCCCAGCCCCAGAGCCATCCTGTCCCATCTGCTCCTGGGCCTGGAAATAGCCGTCCCTGCCCTGCAGTGGACGCCGTGCACAGCCAGCCCCACCAGGTCACCCTGTCCTGCTGGTGGGAGGGACTGTGCTGTTGCCATGGCGCCAGGAACCAGGCTGGCCTGGCAGGACTAGGGAGGGAGGGAGGGCCGGACAGGAGCCTTGGGGCCTCAGGGTCCCTCCTGTCCTTCCTCCCCCACACTTCAGACACCTCAGGGAGCTGGGGCATCGAGAGAGAGAGCGTGGGACGCTCCCCCACCCCCAGCCACCTCGTCTCGCCCCCCAGGCCCGCTCTTCCCTTCCCTGTGGGTCTTGTCCACTGCCAGTGACCGCATCCAGGATGAGGCCACCTCGGTCACACTGTGTCCAGCTGCCCCTGCGCGTCCTGTGGGCCAGCCTGGCCCCATCCTGGCCGTCTTGGATGCCTCCAGCCTGGGTGATACCTGGGGTTCTATTTCGCCCCAAAACTGCCCCCCTTCAACTGTCTTCTCTCCCAGCTGCCTTCCGGGCCCCAATCTGTGCTTCTTTGGTCATCAGGATCAATCCCAGCCACAAACAGGCCCAGCCAGGCCCCCTCTGGCCTTAGCTCCCACTGTAGAAGCAGCGGCCTGAGCCTCGGATGGCCCCTCCCCAGCCAGGCGCAGCTGGCACCAGCCACCACTGCCATCCACAGCACCAGCGTCACACCTGGACCCCCAGACTCAGGCCTGGAGCTGTGCCAGTCTAACCCCACCCCAAGCCTTGCCCTGGCCTGCTGGTTGTAGGGGCAGAGGTGCCTGCTGTCCACCCCTGCACTGGCTGGGTGGGGGCAGAGGTGCCAGTGCAGGCAGGCAGGCCAGGGGATGCCCTTTCCCCTCCGGCCTCCCCATTCCTTGGCACAGCCTCTCTGTAATAGGGAGAGGAACTGGCAGAGCCAGCCAGGATTTTGCAATGATTCACCAAAGGCGCCCAGGGCTGGGGGCTGGGTACTCATAGGGACACGGGCCCGCACCAACCCTGGCCAGGCCTCTGTGGCTGCCTCCTCCAGCCTTGCCCCAGAAGCTGATGGACACCACCTCCCTGCCCAGGGGACCCTACTTTGTCTGAAGCCCTCAGCCAAGGCCTCCCCTGTGCTGGCTGGCTGCCAGTCCCTCTTGGCGTGGCCCCCTGCTGAGTGGTTGCCCACAGGCCCATGTGTGGGCATTGCCACAGCCATCTTGCCTAACCCACTCCCTACCCCAGACTCTTGGCAGAAAAAGACCTTGAAAAACCAAAGTGGGTGCCAAGAAGCGCCAGGTCCTCAGCGCGGCTAGATGCTTCCTGGGGTTCCCCAAAGCAGTCTGTGGCTACTTCCTTGGAGGCAGTGATGCCTACTGGCAAGGTGACATTGGCCCACCCCACGCCATCGGCAGCCATCAACCTCAAGAGCTGCAGCCACCACCGGGCACACGCCTGTAATCCCAGCGGCTCGGGAGGCGGAGGCAGGAGGATCGCAAATTCGAGACCAGAGGCAGTCTATGTAACTTAGCGAGACTGTGTCTCAAAAAGTAAAAAATGGGCTGGGGGTGCAGCTCAGTGCTCCAGCACTTGCAGAGCATGCGAGCACGAGGCCCTGGGTCCAATACCCAGTATTGAAGGAAAAAAAAAAAAAAAAAAAGAGCTGCAGCCATGCTGGCCCCAAGCCAGGGCCAGCAGAGCCGGGCCATGGGCTGGGGTAGCAGCAAGCCTAGTGGGGTCCAGACAGTCGGGGTGACAATGGTTTTCCTCACCACAGTGCTCTGGCCTGTGGTTGGGGATGGGCTGCCCAAAGCATTCGGCCTGGACCTTGTCCAGTCCTCTTTGCCCAGCCTCAGCCCTCTGGGCCTTTGCCCCTGAAGTGCCTTCCCCAGCTCACCTCTGGGGACCATCCTTGGACCCCAGCCCAGACCCCGCTCCCCACTCAGACCAAGGTCTTGCCCTGGGACTGTGACATGACCCCAGCCACCTTCTGCCTCTGTATCTGTTGGGCAGGACCACTTGTGGCCCCGTAGGGCCGTGAGGACACGGACGAGGGATGCCTGGGAGATGCTGCCGGGCCCGTGCTGGCGCCTTGCAGGCCTGCAGTGGTTTGAGACCAGCAAGGAGACCCCAGCGCTTCATGAGCAGCGTCTCAGGCCCCTGGAATGAGCTGGCCTGGGCTGGGACCCAGCCCACCTCCCAGCAGCCCCATGGCCTCTGAGGAGACCGTCGGGCCGAGGAGCCCCCCAGCAAGGCTGAGGTGGGGGGCAATTGCTGTCCTGCTTGTCCCACCATGCGCTGGGTCGCAGGGCTGTCCCCTGCAGCTGCTCATGTCCTGACCCCTCGAGGGGCCCAGGAGGGGCCGGGCAGGCTCCAGATCAGGGCACAACCTTGCAGATGCACACTGAGCACATGCTGTGTGCCTGCTGGGGCCTAGCACACTCGTGCACCCCGCCTCAGCCCAGAGACGCTGTCACGTGTGTGTGTGTGGGGGGGGGGGGTCAGTCCTGGGGCCTTCGAGAGAGTGGGTACTTTGGGGGCAGGACATACCTGTGGGTGGTGGCTGGCCTGGCCACATTCTCAGAAGTGTGGCTGCCAGAGCCTAAACTCCACCCGAGGCCAGGCCAGGCTTGGGCAGAAGCAGGGCAGGCCAGACGACAGCCCCGGGTCAGGCTCCATCTGGCTCCTCCTTGACAGTGCGGGCCGGTACCTGCACACCTTGGGCTGGGCCATCTTGGGCACCCGGTCCCTGTGGATTCCTCCTGTGGCTCAGAAATAGACCTGGGGTGATAAGGGGCACCAGGGTCATCCAGCTCCCAAGACGCAGTGGGAACAAAGAGCAGGGTCTCTGGGGACCTCAGCCCAGAAAGGCCACCCTTGGTAGGCATGTGTCCAGAGTCTGCTGACCACCCCAAGCCATGGCCCTTCCTGGTTCATATTTTCTTTTAAATATATCTCATTTCATCAACTGTATTTCCAATCAATGTCAAAGTCCTTTTTACTATAAAACCTCAGTTAGATCTCTCTTTATAGACACGATCACATCAGAACTTTCCTCCTGTCCTATGGTGAAACATGTTCCTGATTAATAGTTAGCTCTAGCTTTAGTTTGGATGGACATGCAAAATATTTGAAATAGAAATTTGAAAAAAACACATGGACAGTCTAGGTTGTGAATAGATTATCCAGTAGGTAATGCTGTAGCATCACAAAATTGAGGTGATTTTTCATTCATTATGAACACTTTCCTCTAAGCCCTAAGCCTAGGCCTTCCTGGCCCCTTCCTGCCTCCTCAGGCTGTTCTGACAGAGGGGCCTCCAGGGTCAGGAGCGGATATCGAGGGCAAGGTCAGGGCTGCTGGAGCCCCCTGAGTCTAGCCTTGAGCCCAGGTCTCAGAGAGTCTAGAGGGGCCCACGGGAAGGCCCCATCCCCATCTCTGACCAGGGCTCCCCTCGTCCTGAGCCGAGGGCCGTGAGGTGTCCAGGGCAGTGCCTCCCATTCAGGAATGGCTGGGCCTTCTTCCAACTGCACGGCCATTGCCCTATTCCCGGGAAGTGACAGGGTGGCAGCAGGGGAAGGGGGAGGCCAACTCTCCACCCTTGCTCCTGTGTTCCCCAAACAGCCTGCACCAAGGGCTTCCTGGAGCAAGCTGGCACCTGGCTCTCCCGGACTGGGCAGCCGGAGGGGCCCAGTCTGGCCTGGAGGACATCCCAAAGCGCCCCAGGACTGGTCAATCTGGTCAGAGCCCAGGAAGCCACACACCTGGATGCTCACCTGGGAATCACCTGTTCCCAGGTGAGTGCTGGGCCCTGGGCTCCCACAGCCACATGGCCTGTGCACACCTGCAGGCGAGCACCCTGGCCGTGCTCTTCTGCTGCACGTGTAGCTGCAGAACCTCCCTCCCCTCACTCCTGAGCCCCGTGGCACACCCCAGCTGCCTTGGGGACCGGGCTGGGCGGGCACAGGCCCCCCCTCCCACCCACCCATCCCTCAGGAGGCGGGAGACAAGTGGGCTTCATCAGGGGTGGCCCAGCGCTAGACACCTGGGCTCTTGCCAACTTGTTTGCTGTCCGGTGGGAGCCAGAGGCCCAGGGAGAGGACACTGTGTCTGCACTACCCCCTGCCCTCATGAGTAGGGGGAGGCAAGACCCCAGTGGGCCTTCCTCCCAACACCCAGGCTCCTGTCCTCTGTCCTGGGCAGAGCTGGACAGAGAGAGGGTTGGGAGCGGTGGGTGGGGCAGGCAGTAGAGGACATGGGCAGCTGAGGGGACTAGGGATGGGGAGGGCTGATTTGAACTGGCTGCAGGGGCTCCAGCACATGCCCGTTCCCTGGCCAGCTTGGCCGCAGGAAACCCAGAGGCTGAGTCAGTGCAGAGATGGAAAGAACAGGAAGAACTCTGCACTTTCACTCTGGCTGGCCTCCCCACCCCCAGCACCTCCCAGCCAGCCTGTGCCCGAGGCCCCTGCCTTTCCTGCTGCCCCCTCTCACCCTGGAGGCATTGGGCTCTCACTGGACTCGTCCCATCCTGGCCTGACCCTGGGGACCCGCTCATCCACACCGCGCTCGCTGGTGTCAAGGCTGCCTTCCCCGGCCTGGGTGGGCTTGCTGCCCACACAGGGCCCTGCTGGCCGCCTGGAGCTGGGCTGCAGTGGGGTTCCTGGGCCCCCACACTCTTTGCCTCATTCCCCCACTGAGCCCACCTCACACCTGCCCATCCTATCCCTAGGAGCAGGCCTCCTCCCCTAGACACCTGTTGCTGCCCTGGCCCGCCACCTCCCCTGACGAGAAGACAGGGTCTGGCCCAGCTTGACACCCAGCTTCCAGGGGAGAGGTGGGCAGTAGGGCCAGGCTTCGGGCAGGCAGGGGAGAGGGGCTGAACGGGCAGCCCGCTCAGCCCTAGAGCCAGGAGCAAGCCTCAGGCCAGCCCTTCTGAGAGTCTCAAGGGCCCCAGGCCTGGCCAGAGCCAGGAGGAAGAAGGGAAAAACCCCAGGACCCCAAGGCCTCTTGCTCCTTGGAGCCCAGCCAACTGCTACTGCCGACATCCAGACCCATCTGTGCAGGGCAGGGGCTGGGCGCAGGCCCTCACCTACCAGGAGATGGTGAGGACGGGTCCCAATTCCGGGTGGGAACCACCCAGAGGAAGGGCTGGCTTTCTGCCCCAGCTGGTCCCTTGAGGAAAAGTGTCTACCCAAGCAGGTGACCCCAGGACCAGTGTCCCCCTGAGCACTGAGGACCAGCCCACCCTAGCCCAAGTCCTCCCCAGGACCCTTGGACCCTAGGGGATATGTCCCCCTACTGGGGCTCTGGCCAGGAGAGCAGCTTTGGGCTCCCCCACACCCCTCTCTGTGTGACCCAGTCTCGGTCACACCCTCACCTGGGCGTTCCTGGAGTGGCATCTCCGGCAGGGTGAGAAAGGACCCGCTGACTCGTGGTTTCTGGGACGCACCGTTGTGGGGTTTCGACCCAGCCCTGGAATCCCTCAGCTGCTCTGGGACCCTGGGTGGAGGCTGCCCCACAGGGAACAGGAGGCCGGTGCCCACTGGGGGCCCAGCCTGTCATGTTGGTCCTGGTGCTCAGCTGCCAGCCCCCAGGGCCCCATCGCCCAGACCCCACCACCACGTGCCCAAGGGGTCTCCACGCCCTTCCTCTGACGCAGTCTTGGGGGCTTGTTTCTTGTTTCTTTTTCTTTTTCTTTCTTTCTTTTTTTTCTTTCTTTCTTTTTTTTTTTTTTTTCAGTACTGGGGGTTGAACCCAGGGCCTCGCGCCTGCATGCTCTGCAAGTGCTGGACGACTGAGCTGTGCCCCCAGCCCATTTTTTTTACTTTTTGGGACAGGATCTCGCTAAGTTATGCAGACTGCCTCTGGTCTCGAACTTGTGATCCTCCTGCCTCTGCCTCCCAAGTTGCTGGGATTACAGGCGTGCGCCACCGTGCCCAGCCTAGGGTCTTGTTTCTGAACACCTCCCTCAGTACTCTCAGGCCTCCTCTGGCTCCCTGTTGCCTGGGAGGAGAGGCAGGGCTGCTGGGCCTCAGTTCTTAGCTGCAGAATGTGTCCGCTGGAGCTCCACCAGGGCTCGCAGGACTTCGAGAGGGGACATGAGCCGCAGGGGCTCCTATGCATGCAGAGCGGAGCACGCAGCCAGCCTGACTGTGCCCACCTGTCTGCTCTTCCCAGCACCCGCTGCCCCAGACACTGTCCACCTCCAGGACCTCGTGTGCTGTCCCTCGCATCCTGGCTCGGGCCTCAGCTGGGGCTCTGCCTCTTCTGAAGGCCCTGAGCCCCTCCAGGTCAAGACTGCCGGCCAGTGATGGGGCATGTGCTGAGGTGGACTGGCCTAGAGCTGCAGGAGCTGGCGTGGGCCGGGGCGGGCCCTCCAAGGTCCCAGCATCCCTGGTCATGCCACAGCCTGTCAAAGGGGAGACGCAGCCCACACTCAAGACCTGCCCACCACCCCTGCCCCCATGCTGTCCTCGTGTGGGCAGCGAGCCCACCCAGGCCAGGGAAGGCAGCCCTGACACCAGCGAGTGTGATGTGAATGAGCGGGTCCCCAGGGCCAGGCCAGGACGGGATGAGTCCAAGAGGACCCCAGTGCCTCCCAGGGTGACAGAGGGCAGCAGGAGAGGAAGGGGCCTCTGGCACAGGCTGGCTGGGAGGCACTGGGGGTGGGGAGGCCAGCCAGAGTGAAAGTGCAAAGTTCTCATTTACAGGTGGGGAAACTGAGGCTCTGGAAGGCAAAGTGGCTGGCCATGCCCCCAGCTGGCTACAAAGGAGCCAGGGCAGTGGCCCACACCTAGCTCAGCCTAGGCCTTGAGGCTGGTCAGGAGGGTCAGGGGCCCTGGTCTTCACAGTGCTCTGTGCTTGGCACTATCAGGGTGCGGCTAGGGTTGGGTGGGGGCACTGGCCAGGCAGGAGGGCCCAGAGGAGCTGTCTGGGGCGAGGCCTGAGGGGCAGCGGGCGTATCAGGGCGGGAGGAAGGCGGGCTGGGCCCCCAGGGGTGAGGGCCTGGCCTCCTCATGTCTCTCTGCAGAGCTGGCTCAGGGGCCTGTGTGGCATGGAGCACCGCTGTGAGACCTGGACCAGGGCAGCAGTCACAGGAGTTAGGAGCAGGACAGCCATCAGGCAGGCCCTCCTGTGGGCAACACCAGGGCTCTGGAGGGCCCTGGCTGGCTGCCCGTGTGCTGAGGGCAGGGTAGGCAGAGTGGGGTTGGGGGACAGGGCCAGTCTGGTCCCCATCCAGGGGCCAAGCCAGGGCCAGATTTGGCCTCCTGGCTTCTCCCTGTGCACCTATGTGCACCTCCGGTCTCTGTAACTCTGACTTGTGACGACGGGGGTGGGGCTGCCTGGCCTCTCCCAGTGTCAGCCTTCAAGGCTCAGCAGAGCCTGCTCTGCCACCCCCAGCTGAGCACATGCCTCAGCAGGTGGCCACCTGCCCGCAGCTGCCCTCAGTGATGCCCATGACGCAGGTGGGGGCCCGTTCCGCCTGCCTCCTGCCTCCTGGCTGGGCCCCAGTCCACATGTCCCCGTGAGCAAGCGTGGCCACACACACACAACCCGCCTGCACCCCGTCCAGCTGGTTCTGCATTGTCAGCTCTAGGCCTGTGTAGGACTTATGCCGCAGGCCCCTGAGTCCCTGTCCTCGCTGCGCCCCAGCTGTAGCCCCTGCCCGGGTGACCCCTAGCCTGTTTCCTCACTGGCAAGCCAGGCAGCCCTGCCCACCCTGAGGCCCATGCTAGGGACCAGGAGATGCCACTGGTGACAGCTGCCAGCTGGTGACAGATGGAGGACAGATCCCTGATCTGGAGGACTGGGGAGACCCCCAAAGGCAGCTGAGTGGGCGGTGAGGCCATGCAGGTGCAGCTGCCCACCCACTGCCCACACCCCAGCCCAGCAGGGGCCCTTCGGGTCATGGGGTGCCGGGGACTCTCCTCTGAGGCCAGGACACAGGGCCAGGGAGGGGCTGCCACAGCCCACAGGTGCTGGTGCGCATGTGTGTGTGTGGGTGAGGAGGACCAGGCCTGGCAGGGCAGCTGACCCTGGGCCCACGGGGGTCCAGCCCTCTCCACGGATGGGGTCAGCTTGCCAGAGGATTTGGTCACTGGCCCTATGTGCTTCCAACAGGGCGGCCCAGCCCGCTGCCCAGCACCTGGCTCCTCCCCTGCCCCGGGGTCGGGGTGACCTGGCCTCCACCTGCCTCTGAGGCCTCCGGCCACCCCAGGAGAGCCTGCAAGGCTGCCGGGGCAGGGCTCTGCCGAGTGGGGGCGAGTGCAGTGACCGGGAGGTGCGCGTGCCTGGGGTGTGGCCAGGACACAGAAGAGGGCGTGGGAGGGCACCCCACGTGTGTTGTGAGCCGTGTGGGTCTGAGGCTGCTGGGCAGCGGGCGGCAGGCCGAGGGGAGCAGGTGGAGGGATGCCAGGCGGGTGCAGGCTGTGCCCTGGGGCTAGTGGATCTCCGTGGGGACGGAGAGGCCTAGTGCTGTCAGGGCCCGGAGGTAAGGCCACAGGTGCCAGGGACACGCGTGAGGGGTCGTGGGGTAGGGAAGCGGGGCCAGGCCAGCAGGGTGGGGTGGCTGGGGACACAATGGGCCCTTGTCCTGTGCCAGGCTCCGGGCGCTGTGAGCAAACACACACCCTGTTCCCACTGCACACCGTGTCCCCAACAGGCCGTGGCTCAGGGCCAGCAGGGAGGGCAGCCTGGCCAGCGCACGTGCCTCCGTGGCGCCCTCTGCGGTGCCCGAGGGTCACACACGTGCCGGGTCCCTCCTCGGCTGCTTGCCCTGTGTCCCAGCAGGGCAGAGGCCTGGCCACCTCTGCTCCAACCCTGCGGCTGGCCTCAGCACTGAGCTCTCTGGGGACGCCTGACCTGTGGCAGAGGCCGGGCTGCTCAAGGCCCAGCGCCAGCCTTGCCACGGTCCTTGGGCTGTGAGCAGCAGCAGCATGGACCCCACCAGGCTCTCCTCAGTCCTGCCCCAGGATGAGGTGGCCCAGGATGGTGGCCTCTCCACTGAGAGGAGCCCAGGGCAGGGCAGGCGCAAGGACAGGATGGAGGCTGCCCCTAGAGGCCCAGGCATAGCCACAAGGAACCCCCAGTGCCGGGCTGCTGTCTGTGCTGGCGGCCGTGGGTTCCCCAGGCTGTGCGAGGGCCCCGTGCAGAGGCCAGAGGAGTGTGGGCCACAGCAGCATGGCCAGCCCCAGGAGCCCACCTCCCACGATGGCCCTGGCAGCGGTGGGAGCTGACTGTTCACACGGAGCGATGTCCCCATAGTACATTGATACCCGGAAACACCAGGCCTTGAATGGGGCCGGACAACACCGGAGAGGCAGACACCAAAGGGACAACAGCAGAAAAGCCCCCAGCCAGCCACGTCAGGCCACGTGCCAAAGGGCCAGCCTGACTCACGTGGCCCGTGGCAGCACATGCTGAGACCCCTGCCAGGGACTTCCTGGGGCCCCCAAAGCATAGCATGATGGTGGGGGTTCCGGGAATGGTGCCTCTTGAGTGAGGTCTGGGCAGCCCCGTTGCTGGGCAGCTCGGCGATTGCAGACCCCAGGGCCATCACCTGTTAATGGGGCTCCTGGTGGCCTGAGCTGAGCAGCCTCTCGAAGGGCCGGGTGCCTGGCCCCAGGAGGCAGCTGCTGGGGTTTCTGGGAGGAGAGACACTGTTCCCGGCTTTGCCTTGAAACCACCTGGGCCACGTGCCCCACCCCTCCTTGGGTGCCTGGGCAGCAGGGGCATCCAGCACGGTTGAGGGGAGAGGGGTGCGGGCTCCCCTTCCTGGCCACCCTGAGTCTGTGCCTAGTCCCGACAGTGGGTAGGAGGCCTGGGGCCCTGCCCCCTCCCCTCTGGTGTCCACGAGGGTGAGGTCATGCTGAGGACTGGTGTGGGCAGTGGCCAGGCTGGGCCCTGAGGCTGCTGGGCAGGGGTCAAGTCCCAGACCAGGCCAGGTGTGGAGCTGGGTCCCCTCTGTTGAAGGGACATCCCTCAGTAGCCACCCACTGTGGGGGATGGGGTCACGGTGCAGCAGGCCTGGGCCCCACCCTGGACAGACAACAAGGGTGGGGTAGAGGGGTGGCAGGGCCAGGAGGGGGCATTTGCATGACAAGTGAGTTCCCAGGAATCCCTAACACACATTTGCTTGTGCTCTGTGTGAGTGTGTGTGTATGTGTGAGTGTGTGAGTGTGAGTGTATGTGAGGGGGGGGGGCAAGACTGTCCACACTGCCCATGGGTGTAGCACAAACCCACACTTGACCTCACAGCCAGACCCAAATTCACAGCCACACCAAGCCTGGTCACTGTCAAGTATCCCTGCCTGTCAGAAGCTGGTCCCCCAACCCCTGTGCCCCACATACCACTGGCCCCCTACCCTTAGCCCTCGTGGCCTCCGCTGCAGAGAGCCGGCTAAAGCCCAATCCCAAGCTGCAGTCGGAGTCCAGGCTCCCCTGGGCCCCAGAGCACTTCCTTCTCTGCAGATCCACGGGGAGGACCTCATGCTGGCCCTGCCTGGGAGTCTGGCTGCTTGGGGTCTGAGGCCCAGGGGCGCCACTGCCCAGCACCCCAGCATCCCTGCCCGCAGGTGGAAGGCTCTGCAGGGAAGCAGGACAGGAAGCGTCTGTGGAGCAGGACCAGCCTCATCTCTCTGCCTCCCCGCAGCACAAGCTGGCGGCAGGGGCCAAGCCCATCCTGGGGGGCTGCAGGCTGCAGGCCAAGTAGAGTGGGCTCTGAACAGACCGGGGCCACCCCTTCTGGGAGGCTGGAGATGGGGAGGGTGGAGGGTGGGGAGAGTGTGAAGGAGGTTGGGGTGACACTGGGTAGGGGCGGAGTGTGGGGACGGGATGGGGGGACATCTGCCTGTTTGGTGGAAATGGTGGGTGCTGGCGAGCTGGTAGGGGTGATGCAGAGGATCAGAGCATGGCTCTGATGCAGAGGGGGTGATGAGGGGGGTGGTGGCTGAGGCCCAAGGGGAGGTGGAGCCTGCTGGGGTCCTGGTGCCTGTGGGAAGCCCAGGCTTCTCCGCCTCTTCGAGGTCCCGGAGGAGGCACGGGGAGGGGGGCTCCTCTGTAGATTACGCCATGCACGCGACTCTGCCAGCAACTCTCCTATGACCCCAGCCCCCAGGAGCCAGGATGGAGCTGGGAAAAGGAGACTCCAGGCAGCCCACTGCGTCTGTGTCCAGCCCTTTTCCCCAGCTGCATGAGTCACAGGGCCCCGTGCAAAGTGAGAATCAGGGTCTCCTGTTCAAAAGCAGGAAGAAGCACCGTCAGAGCTCTGAAATGCAAAGACTTTTCCTTTTCCTGTAGCCTCAATTTGTCCTGAGGGTTCTGTCAGGTAATGTCATTCCAAGTAAGGTTAGGGTTGGGAGCCATCGAGTCGGTATCCAACTCATAGCGACCCTCATAGGGTTTTCAATGGCTGACTGTTTCAGGATTGTCTTGGGAGTGGATTGCCAGGTCCTTCTCCCATTTGTGTGGTGCTGAGAATTGAACTTGGGACCTCAGAGACTGCAGTGCAGCGCTCTACCAACTGAGCTAAATCCCAGCTATTCCAAGTAAAGAAGGATTAAAATCTGAAGTATTGTCACAAGTTCTACCTTACACTCAACAAGGTGAACTTTAATTGCCCACATCAGAGCCTCTGGAATCACTGGGATCACGTGGCTCCTGCTTGTGGCTCAGCCCAGCAGGTGTATTTTGTTCTTGCCAGGCTACTGCCAGCACCGTGCCAAGCTAACCCAGCTGTTTTATTTTGACTGTGGTAAAATATAAGTAGCATAAACTTTGCCACTTAACAATTACTATGTCTACATGTTGCCTGCAGCCGTAGCCCTATGGCATCCGATCCCATCAGATCTTAGAAGCTAAGCAGGGTTGGGCCTGGTTAGTACTTGGATGGGAGACCGCCTGGGAACACCAGATACTGCAGGCTTGGGAGAAAGACCTGGCAACCCCCTCCCAATAACCAATCTGCCATTGAAAACCCTATGAACAGCAGAGAAGCACTGACAATAGTGTTTCGCCTGTTGTATGTAGGGTCGCTATGAGTTGGATAACGACTCGACGGCACCTAACAACAACATGTCTACATGTCAGTGGCACCAGGCACATTACTATTGCAGCCACAACCATCATCATCTCCAGAACCTTCCTATTACCTCAACCCAAACTTCTGTCCTCCTTAGACAAGTCTGGACCCCACCCAGCCCCCGCGGCTGTCTCTACAAACGCAGCTCCTTGGGATCCCGTGTCTGTCTCTATGAAAGTGGCTCCGTGGGATTCCGTGTCTCTCTCTATGAATGTGGCCATGGAAACCTGTGCCTGTTTCTACGAACGTGGCTCTGTGGGATCCTGTGTCTCTGTCTCTATGAACATGGCTCCGTGGGCTCCTGTGTCTTTGTCCCTATGAATGTGGCTCTGTAGGATCCTGTGTCTCTGTTTCCACAAATGTGTCTCCGTGGGATCCTGTGTACACGGAACCACAGTACTTCCCTTTCTCGCCTGGTTTTCCTCACGCTTCATCTGTGCTGCCGATTTCCTTCCTTTTCATAGCTGAATCATATTCCCCTGTGTGGGTGTGCTGTGCTTGCTCATTGTTTACCCTCCCTGGACCCTGGGGCAGCTTCCACGCTGTGGCCACAGCAAACAGCACTGCTGTGAATGAAGGTGGGTGAGGATCTGCTTGAGCACTGGCTCTGGTTCTCCTGGGTGGAGAGATGGAGTGGCACTGGGTCATCCGGGGCTACAATCTGAACATGTCCCTGAAGCTCGCATACTGGAGACGTGGTCCACAGCTGTGGGGCCTGATGGGAGGGTGGGGGTGGACTCCTGCTAGAGGATGACCCCAGCCTCTCCTGCTCATTGGCTCCTGATCCTTCCCTCCTCCCCCTGCTACCTCTGTCTCTGTCCCTCTGTCTCTGCTTCTGTGTCTGTCTCTGTCTCTCTGTCTCTGTCCCTGTCTGCCTCTGTCTCTCTCTCTCTCCCTCTCTGTCTCTGTCTGTTTCTCTCTGTCCCTCTCTCTTTGTCTCTGTCTCTCTCTGCCTCTGTCCCTCTCTGCCTCTGTCTCTATCTCTGTCCCTGTGTGTCCCTGTCTCTTTCTCTCTGTCTCTGTCCTTATCTGACTCTGTCTCTGTCTGTCTCTGTCTCTGTCCCTCTCTGCCTCTGTCTCTGTATCTCTGTCTCTCTCTGTCTCTGTCTCTGTCTCTGTGTGTCTCTGTCTCTTTCTCTCTGTCTCTGTCCCTCTCTGCCTGTTTCTCTTTGTCTCTCTCTCTATCCCTCTCTGCCTCTGTCTCTGTCTGTCTCTGTCTCTGTCCCTCTCTGCCTCTGTCTCTCTGTCTCTGTCCCTCTGTCTCTGTCTCTCTCTGTCTCTGTCCCTCTCTGCCTCTGTCTCTGTCTCTGTCCCTGTGTGTTCCTATCTCTTTCTCTCTGTCTCTGTCCTTCTCTGACTCTGTCTCTCTCTGTCTCTGTCTCTGTCCCTCTCTGCCTCTGTCTCTGTGTCTCTGGCCCTGTATGTCTCTCCCTATCCCTCCTGTCATCTCTTAGCTTTCCCCTTCCCGCCCTGAGATGACACACCCGACCCTGGCCCCCTCGTTCTCAGCCTCTCGGCCGGCCGTAGGAATGCTGAGCTAATATGTTTCTGCTCATCAACTACCCAGCCTCAGGTTTCCTGTCACAGCCGCATAAAACAGCAGCGACCAGCGACGCAGGGCCCCACAGCCAGCCCCGGCATGGCGCCCTACTCCCACCCCCGCCAGTTCTTGTTTTCTGTGACAGCCGTCCTGGCAGGCGTGAGCCAGAGTCTTGCATGGCTCTGAGGCAGAGTCCCTGGCCTCCTCTGCCCAGCAGCTCTCTCTGCCCCGGCCCAGAGCGCACTGACCTCCCAACTTGGCCCCCTGCCCCTCCTGTCCCCGTCGCCCTCCCCAAGCCCCAGCACCCCTCTGGGCCGCCCCAGCCTGCCTGGTGACCCCTTGTGGGCTCCCTCCCCACCCACACATCCTCTCATCATTTTTTTTTTTTTTTTTTTTTTGGTGTGTGTGTGTGTGTGTGTATGTGGTACTGGGGGTTGAACCCAGGGCCTTGCGCTTGCATGCTCTGCAAGTGCTGGACCACTGAGCTGCGACCCCAGCCCATTTTTTTACTTTTTGAGACACGGTCTCGCTAAGTTACGCAGACTGCCTCTGGTCTTGAACTTGCGATCCTCCTGCCTCCGCCTCCCGAGCTGCTGGGATTACAGGCGTGCGCCACTGTGCCTGGCTCATCCTCTCATCTTGACAGGCTTCCTGGAGCCTACTGAGGACAGTGGGCCAAGCAGTTTGTGGCAGGGTGGCATGTACGGGGTGGCTTTCCAGCCTGCACCTTCCCTACGCCGCCTGGGGGGCCCAGGCTGCCCTGGTCCATTCCAACACCGCACAGGGCCCTGTTGGCTCAGGGGCTTTGCGCGGCCCCTCTTCCTGGGTGGGTCTGAGCCCCTGCTCTGGTCCGGCTATCTCCTTCTTCCCCAAGGTCCCCACAAGGCAAAATCCAGGGGCTGGTCAGGCCTGTCTGTCCTCAGAGGGTCCCAGGTGCTCCCTGAATGTTGTGTAATACAGTTTGCACGGGATAAAAGGTGACTTCTCACAGTGACTCTGGCCCCAGGAGGGTCTGGATTCCCTGGATGCCAGGTGAGCCTAAGACCTTAGGTCAGGCCTGAGGGACCAGGTCCTCCACAGCCCTCTGCCACCCAGGACCCCATGGGCCACAGTGGCCATGGCAGCAGGGCTGCAGGCTCGGGCTTGGGGGCCTCATACCATAGCTGAGAGCCGGGGGCTGAGGCTGCCGCCCATTGTCCAACAGCCCAGGACCTCCGGCTGGCCTTTTGTTGGTGGAGGCTGTAGAAGCCCAGGACCCTCAGGGAGAGAGTTGGGGGTGCATTCACTTACTGACCCACTCACTGACCTACCCACCCACTCACCCACCCACCCACCCACCCACTCACCCACCCACTCACCCACCCACTCAACAACCCACCTACCCACTCACCCCCATTCACCCACTCACTCACCCACCCACTCACCCACTCACCCATTCACCCACTCACCCACTCACCCATTCACCCACTCACTCACCCACTCACCCATTCACCCACCCACTCACTCACCCACCCACTCACTCTCTCACCACCACCCGGCCCCCGTGCTAACCCTGGCCTGGCCTCTGGACTCAGGCAGAGTGGTCAACAGCCACTTAACCAGATGGGTTCCCACATTTATTTGCCATTAAATGGAGCTTTCTATGAAGCTGGGGGTCTGCAGCCCTGAAGAAGACCAGATGGATAGACACCTGGGTGGGCAAGGTGGACACATGGGTGAATGCACAGGTGGGTAGAGGGGTGGCAGCAAGGCCCAGGCGACACTGCAGGGGCTCCAGCGTCCCCTCTCACTGAGCGTGTCCCACAGAGGCTGGCTCAGCTTTCCCCTCCTTTCCTTCCCACTGCAGACTTCCAAACCTCAAGCCCCTTCCAGCATGCAGGCCTGGGCTCCAGAAGGCTCTGGAGAGAGGACCCACAGGAGTCAGGGCCCAGGGCGCCACAGCCCACCCCACCCGAGCAACCGCTCTATGCCCTATCAAGGGTGGCTACTAAGTGCCCCTGGTAAGGGAACAGGGGCCACTCCCCTGAAGGGGACCCAGGATGGCGCTGACCAGGCCTTGGCAAGGCCGCAGAAACTGGATGCGGGGGCTGTGATGCACACCCGAGCCACAGGCTCTGAGCTGGGCAGCGTTCCTGCAGCAGGCGGGGGAAGGGCACCGTCTGAGCAGAGCCAGGCCCTTCCCTGCCTCTGCCTCCCCATGTCCCCAGCTCTCCCATCCCCAGGTTTTGGGTCAGCCACGATCAGTCATGTCCCTTCCTGCTCTGTGCTGGAGCACACGGAGGGCCACCAGTCCAGGCTGGCCCTGCCTTCCACCTGGCCTTCTGCCCCTGCCTTGGGATCCCCCTTCCCCACGGCTCACGTCAGTCTCAGCAAACCCCCGGTGCCTCAGTAAGCCCCCCCCCAAGCCCTCTCCCGGCCGCCCACTGTGCTCATTTCTGCAGCAGTGGGCGCCCAGCCTCAGTCACCGTCACGCCCCTCGTACAGCCCCCACCGCAATGTGAACCCTGGGTCCCTCCCTCTACCCAGGCCCGATTGACCTCACCCTCTCTGACCCATTGAGGCCACCTGTGGGATCTGCACCCTGCTGCTCCCAGGGATGGGGTCTTCTGAGGAGACACAAAGCCCCACACTAGCCCTGGACAGGCCCTCTGTGGTGCCTGCCTTCCCCTCTGGGCTCCCAACCCAGGGGCTCCACACCAATATGCCCCTGTCCCAAAGCTGGGGACCCCTAGAGCCCTGCAGTGTTGGGTCCTGAGGAGTCCAGGCCATGGAAGTCCCACCCCAGCTCCTCCCGCCTATGCATTTAGCGGCTCACATTCCAGGCCTCAGTCCCCCTAGGCCAGGGCTTGGGACGAGGGACTCAGCCCTGAGTGCCTTCTTTCCTTTAGGAGGAGCTGCCTGGACAGAAGAAAGGCCAGTGCGAGGTGCAGAGAGAGCTCAGGGGAGGCCAGGCGCCTCCCCAGCCCAGCCCGAGGAAGCTGCAGAGTGGGAATGTGGGGCAGGGTTTAGCAGCCAGGCTGCGGCAGACGCTCCCCCTGGGGCAGAGGTGGTCCCAGGACACGGCACCCAGCAGGCGCTCTGTGGGGCCTGGGGCTGGGAGCAGAGGGGCCGCACTCAGGAACCCAGGAAGCTCCTGCGCCCACTTGGCCCTGGACAGCCCTCCCCAGGCCTTCCCTTCCGCACCCATGCCACGCAGCAGGCCCAGGGCAGGGGCAGGCCTCCGGCTCCACCTGCTGCATCTCACCCATGGGGCCAATCGGGGCTTTTGGAACACGCTCAGGACCAGAGAGGCCCTCACGGGCTGGGGAAGCCCTCGGCCATCACCATGCACAGCACAGACAGGCGCCTGGGGCGTCTCACAGCTCACAGCTTCCTGGGCGGCCATCCTCACGGGCCAGCTTGGGCCAGTGCCTGTGTTGAAGGATAGGAAGGGCCAGCTTCCGGTCTGGACATCTGTGGAGAGACCCACTGGGGAAGGGGTCCTGTGGGTGGGGGCTGCCACGTGATGGCAGCCAGCAGGTGTGCGTGTGTGCGAACGCGTGTGAGGATGCTGAGCGCACCTGTGTGCTCATACAGGCCCCCGCGCGTCAGCCGTGCTGCTGAAGGGTGAGCGGCGTGTGGTCCAGGGCCAGCTGCTGGCCTGGGACCCCTGGCCCTGAGTGGGGAAGGGGGCCACGCAGCATGCTGAGGCCTTCGGTGGCTTCGCTTCCCTGGCTCCTGTCCCCTGGGCCCCCAATGCCCAGTGTCACCTCTAAATGATGAACCCCCAAATGTGTTACAATGGATATATCTCCCTTCACCCTGTTTGGCTCTCAGGAGGGCTGATTGCTGATGATGGGTACCATCTCTCATAAGCAGAGGGACAACCTAAGACAGGCACAGTCGTGGCGAGGCCAGCAGGTGTTACCTCTAAATGCTGCACCCCTAAATACGTTACAGTGAACTCATCTCCCTTCACCCTATTTGGCTCTCAGGAGGGCTGATTGCTGATGACGGGTATGATCTCTCATAAGCAGAGGGACAACATAAGACAGGCACAGTCGTGGAGATGCCATCAGGAGAGGCAGGGCTGCCTGGAAAGGCCAAGATGCCCACCTGTTCACTGTGTCCTTTGTTAAACATTACAAAGGCTTGCTGGTGCATGCAGTAAAACGAGTTTCCGAAAACACTAACTGATGTCCTGGTTCCTGGAAGGCGGCTTATCGATTATCTCTTGGTATTTAGAAGCAATGTCCACAGAGTCTGCCCTGTCCTAATCTTACCTACGATTATTAAGAGGAAGAAATTAGTGAAACAATGACCAGGTTAAAAAAGTTCATACATTTTTCTTCTGTTCTGTAATTTGTTACTAAGAAATAAAGTTTAGATATAAGGAGGCTAGGAGAGAGCCTTAGCCGCTCTCGGCCGAAGCTCACGAACATTCTTGGCTGTCCGTCTCTTGAATTTGTCGTGAAACCTTGCGACCACGCCCAGTACAATTCTTCTCCACCTCATGCCAGCTTGTAGGTTGCCCTCAGGGACCCCCGTGGCTGTAGTGACCTAACAGAGACCCCTGCCCACACTGTCTCCCAGCCTATAGCTACCCTGGTCTTGGGGGTTCCTGCAGGGTCGGGGCCAGTTGAGCAACAACACTCAGAGAGCTGGCCACTCCTGCTGGGCTCATGGGTCTACCCAAAGCTGGGCACCATGAACGCGCTGAGTGGTTTGTCACTGTGTAGTTGGGCATCACAGAGGAGGAAGCAGTTCTGGGAGACCAGACCCTCCCCCCATGAACTTCGACAGCCTTGGAAGCTGAAGCCTGGTACCACAGTGAGAGGAATGGACAAAAAATGGATGGGCTGGCAATTGATGGCTGGCAGAGGCCGCTGAGAATCAGCGGAAGCTGGGGCGGGCGGCCGGCGGGTGGCCTGGCAGGTCCTGGAAATCCTCGCTTCCTGTTTTCCCAACAAAGGACCTCTGTCCCCCCAGGAAGGCCGCTGGCCGGCGGCAGCGGACGCGCCTTTTCCGTAAACAGGGCTGTTTTCCCCTTTTTCCTCTCTACACAATAACAGCAGCCCCAAGCCCCCCAACCTGCTCCTGTTACCACTAGCCATGGGGCCCTGGCATCCAAGGCAGCATCCAGCTGGCCACTCTGCTGAGGCCTGGGGGAGCAAGGGACAGGAACTCGGAGGTGCCCACCCAGGGGGCCAGTGGGAGGCTGGACCAGCTTGGGGATCCCTGGGCTGGGGAGTCAGGATGAGGGCAGGTCACGCTGAGCCCGTGCCCCTTGGGACTTGGCAGGGCGCTGTGACCCTCGTGGCCTGACCTGGCAGTGCCCAGAGCAGAGGGCCAGGGTTGGATCTGCAGGGTGGCTGGATCCCTGGAGAGGGCCCAGGTCAAGGGCCCCCTCCAGGCTGGCTGCAGGCCGCCCAGGATGCTCAGTCAGGAGGATGGGAGCGTCAGCTGCACGGCACAGCTGGAAAGTCAAGTGGGCCAGAATGCGCCCAAGCCCTCGAGGGGACCCGCCGCAGTGGACCGAGGTGTGAAGGAAGCCAGGCCAGCCTTGCAAGGGAGGAGGGCCGGCTCAGGCCGGGCCGGCCCCTACCCTCGGCTGTGGGAGGGCCGTGAGGGGTGCAGGACAGAGTCAGGTCTGTCTGGCAGGCAGATGGGGTGGGGGGGGCCTCCTCCATGCGCCCAGCCCTGGAGGGCAGGAGCAGGCTCGGTGCCCGGCGTGCCGCTCTGAGCAGCTCTGTGCGGCGTGTGTGGGTGACTGTGTGCACCCTGGCGGGCCTGAATGGGCCTGTGTGAGGGGCTGGGGGCTATTTATAGCGGCTCCTGCACGAGAAGAGCTATTAATAGTGAGGGTGGAGGGTGAATGGACAATGCCCGCCCCGCTGCCCCGGGTGGGGTGGGGGTGGGTACCATTCTCTGCTGGAGACACCAGGGGCTGGTACTGGCCCCTACCCAGGCGGCTGGACAAGGGCCACTGTTATCTGGGCAGCAGCTGAGCCAGGGGTGCCAGCTCACCTGGGGCAGCGGGCCAGGGCCCCCATCTACCGTCCAGCCTAATCTAGGGGGTGGCTGATGGGCATGGGACATGGGCAATACCACCCAGGGCAAAACAGGTGCCCAGATCCGGACTCTGCCATGGGGAGATGAGGAAGGGCTGTGCAGTGGGCAGGGGGGCTTTGAGCCCAGCTCCCCAGCCCCTGTGGTCTTTGGGGAGCAGTGGTGGATTTGATGGAGTGCTCCAGCTGACCTTGGTGCCGCCAGCAGGTCCACCAGGTGTCCTGGCAATAAACAGCTGATTCTAGGAGGACGAGTGCTAGACCCTGAGCCACAAGAGTGGGTGACCACGCTGACCGCTGGGCGGCCCAGGAAGGCTGCCACAGCCCACGGCCCACGGCCCCAGCTCTGTCTGGCTGAGTCTCATTCCCTTGACTGCTTTCTGAACTTCAAAAGTCATTCCCTGGGGAAGCCGGGCATGGTGGTGCACGCCTGTAATCCCAGCGGCTTGCGATGCGGAGGCAGGAGGATCGCAAGTTTGAGACCACAGGCAGTCTGTGTTATTTAGCGAGACCCTGTCTCAAAAAGTAAAAAAATGGGCTGAGGGTGCAACTCAGTGGTCCAGCACTTGCAGAGCATGCAGGTGTGAGGCCCTGGCCTGGGCTGCAGCCCCAATCCTGCCAGCAAGTCCGAGCCTCCTGGGGAGGGGTGGGCGCCCTGGGTCCCTGACCCCAGCCAGGCAGCAGAAGACAAGGACAGTCCTGCACCCCTCGGGCAGGCCAGGGGCAGAGTCGGCCTGCAGGACCCTCCTGGACCTGGGTTTATCTCCTGAGGGAATCCCCGCCTGCCTCGAGGTCACCTGTGGCCAAGTGCTTTCCAGGAAGGCCATAGCCTCTGCCCGGAAGCTCGGCGTCACCGCCCTGTGGGGGCAGGGTTCCCGGACAGGCGCCCAGAGGGAGCTGCGCTTGCCCCGCCCTCTCCAGCAGTGCGGGAGGGACAGGGGCGCCAAGACCGGGGCAGGCATGTTGGGCACCCTGAGGGGCACCCTGCCGGGCCTCTGATGCTTCTCTCCAGGGGATGCCCCGGGCCGGGAGGAGGGGCCCTGAGCAGGTGGCTGCCCCACAGAGAAGGGAGATGGCACAGGGTGGTTGGAGAGCGAGGCCCAGGCCAGCCAGACTGGGCCCGCCCAGCCACTCCAGGGTCAGTGTCCCTGGGGCCCAGGCTCTGGCTCTGCGGCCCCGCCCACAGCCCTGCGCTCAGATCCGGTCCCCGGGCCCAGCACCAGCATAGTCAGCTGCCCCCTCCCCGTGGGTTCGACCGCATCAGAGGTCCACAGGCCCTGCCCCCGTCCCCCAGCTGTGACCACCCTGTCCCCTACCCCAGGCTTGCCTGTCTGCTGCTCTAGCCACAACCCAACGAGGATCAGAGTGTCCCATGGGGCAGGGACAAGGCCATGAGGTTGTCCCTGTGGTGCTGGGGATCTGAGGGTCCCTGTGCCAGGACATTGGGTGACGATTGGTGAGGGGGTGGGGCACCCACAGAGGGCAAGCCTGGCCCACCTAGCCTTTGGTTCTGTGCAGCATGGGGAGGGACAGAGCACTTGTCTGGCCCCTTCCCATTCTGAGGGCTGCTGGGCAGCTCACTGGCCATTTGGCCAACAGTTTGGGAACAGGTGCGACTGGGGTTTAGTTCAGGTGGTAGGGTGCTACTCTGCACTCTTTGAGGACACAGGTTCAATCCCCACCACTGCAAAAATGGGAGAAGGATGTGGCATTCCACTCCTGAAGCAATCTAGAAATAATCGGCCATTGAAAACACTATGAGGGTCACTGTGAGTTGGACACAACTCAGTGCCACCTAACAACAACAAATTGGGGGCAGGTGGCCAGGTGCGGTGGCACACGTCTGTAATCCCAGCAGCTGGGGAGGCTGAGGTGGGAGGATTGCAAGTTCAAGACCAGAGGCAGTCTGCGTAACTTATCGAGACCCTGTCTCAAAAATGTAAAAAACAAATGGGCTGGGGGCGCAGCTCAGTGGATCAGCACTTGCAAAGCATGCAAGCGCGAGGCCCTGGGTCCAGCCCACAGTACCACCAAAAAATTGGGGGCAGGTTTGAGTTGGCTGGAAGGGCCAAACAGGTGAAGGTCAAGGGGCTATGGATAGGCACAGGTGGGGAGTGGGCTGGACAGGGGTGAACAGGAGCAGTGTGGCGCCTGCTCAGGGCTGGGGCCTGGCGCTGGGCAGATAGGAAGGCAGGAGCATACAGCTGCTGGGACCCCCGGGCGAACACTGGCACAGACGGCCTGGCTGAACAGGCCCCCCGCCCCCAAGCCGGTCCCTTTCTTGGAGTAATACATGTGTGTGTCAGAGGCCCCTGGTCCCAGCTCAGGACACCCCGGAAGGATCATCTCCACAGCTTCACAGCCAGCAAGCAGAGCTGCAGGTGGGAGGTCACTGCCCAGCAAGTGTCTGTTGTGCCCAAAGTTCAAGTTCCCCAAAGACCACCAGGGAGTCCGAAGTCACACGCAATAACAAAGAGCCTTTATTAAAACTCGAGCTCGAGGGCACCACAGCTCACTGCACAGCGGTTCAGTGTGGGACCCCGACTCCTCGCAGGGTGAAGGCTTATATTGTGGGTTACAAGCAGGGAAGGGGGGAATGGAGAAAGTGAAAGTCAGAGAAGGTGAGGCTTTGAGCTGCTAAAGTCAGAGGGGTCTGCTATTGAAAGTCAAATAAGGTGGGGCTTTGAGTTGCTAAAGTGTGACATTCAGAGGCAGAAGGGTCTGCTATTGAAAGTCAAATAAGCTGGGGTTTTGAGATAAGGTGGGGCTTTGAGTTGCTAAAGTTATGCCATTTGTATTATCTTGAGGTCTGGGAGTTCTCGGAAGCTACTGCCCATATCTACAGCCTTTTGTTCTGGCCCAGCGCATTCTGACCTAGTGATCTTTTAAAGGAATTTGTGGAGCTGCACCTGTAAGACAGAATCCTAAGATAAGGGGGTCATTCGGGCTGACTCCGGGCTCTTGGTCAGCCTGGGCATCTCAGTGTCCAGTTGGCGTGACTGTTGCTGGTAGTGGGCTGAGTTTGGACAGGGAGGGGCCGTGCCGTGGGCAGGGTGAATCCCCTATGACGTTGGCGTTCCCTCGCTGTGGCAGGTTCCTGAGATTATCCGCTTCACAGGACATGTGGGCCCTTCCTCAGGCCTGTTGCTTTTGGGCCTGTGGGGAGGCAGTGCAGCATGGTGGGATCAGGGGGCTGAGTGGGGCTCCTCACCACGGGGCCGGGAGTGTAACAGGAGGGGCCTTGCGACCCCCCAGTGGCCTGCAGTCCCACAGGGGCCCTGCCTCAAACAGGTGCCAGTACCTCCCAATGGCACCAAGCTGGGGACCTAGCCCTCCGTACATGGGCCGTTTGGGGCCATGTAAGATCCAAACTGTTGCGCACGGTGAGGGAATGAGGCATGGCCTTGGGGGCAGCGCCAGGCCTGTGGCTGACTGCCCTGATGCTCTGGAAAAGATAATGAAAAGGGGACAGAAGTCAGAGAGCGAGGACCCAGTGACTCCCTGCCTTGGCGGGTGTGCTGTGCCCAGGCAGGGACAGGTACAGCAGGGGACTCCAAACCCTGACCCCAGCCCACATGGGACCTCCATGTGATGGCCAGTCTCTGCCCTGCTGGGAGACAGAGAGCCTTACCCTCAGCACCTGCCTACCTCCGCGTGGATGCCAGGCCTACAAGGATTAACTCACAGCATGTCCTGGCAGGGACAAGCTGGCCCCGTGAGGGGTATGGGGGGGCGTACCCTTTTGGGGTTTGGCTCAGGTCTGGCAGAGGTCAGAGCCTTGCCTTGAACACTGAGTGGGTATCAGGGACCCACAGGACCGGGTTGGTGTGGTGGCTGGTGGCACCAAAGAAGGATCTCGGGAGACCTTCTTCAGGAAACAGGAGAGGGAAGGTTTATTGGGTTGCTCCCCAAGTGAGGGGTAACCAGCAAGCAGCCCCTGTCAAGTGCTAGCTCTACCACTGATGGTACAGCTCAGCCTTAAAGGCATAGCTACAAGCAGTTGGTGTTCTGCTGGGCTGGAGGTTCGGTGGTCTTGACTCTCGCAGCTCGCCTTCTCTGCCTCCCTCCTTCCCAAGGATGGGAGGAATTGGGGGGCCCTTCGTGGCTTGCTTGTAGCCTTCAGCGCTTCAGGGTCCCTGGTCTTGACTCATCGGCTTGCTAGGAGATCTTCCACAGGATTGGGGAGCACTGGATTGAGGTGATGGGGTCCAGACAGCAGTTGGAGGATGGAGAACAGTGAAGGGGTGAAATGGGGTCCAGGATCTCTGCTTATATAGGCTCCTGGAAGTGGGTGTGTACTGGGGATGGCCAATCAGGGCACATTCCTGATAGGTACAGCAGGTACACTGTCATACCTGCCAGGTTGTTGTTGTTGTTAGTGCTGTCCAGTCAGTATCCGACTCATAGTGACCCTCATAGGGTTTTCAATGACTGACTGTTTCAATGGCTGACTGTGGATTGCCAGGCCCTTCTCCCAATTTTGTGGTGCTGGGAATTGAACTTGGGACCTCAGAGACTGCAGCGCGGCGCTCTACCAACTGAGCTAAATCCCAGCCCACCTGCCAGGTAGAAGCAGTTATTTAAATGGGGTGATTTGGGCGTACAATGGGGATTGGTAGGTAAGGTGGGTAAGGGTCCAATCAAGTAGGGTACCTTAGGGGCCAATCAGGGGTCTAGCCAATCAAAATTGAGGTGGTTGAGGCTGGTCAGGCTGGTAAGGGGCCATCTTTGCTCACTCGATAGGAGCCCTAGGAGTGAGTGAGTGGAATGTGGCCCTGGGGTCACCTAAAGGTCACTGCCTCAGGCTGGTCTGAGGGACCCTCATTATGGGGTGCATTTTAAAATCCCCAATGGTTCCCCATAGGAGCCTCAGAACTGCAGAAGCCGTGGCAGGTGGACAAGGGGAGCTTGGTGATCTTGGATCTCTTTCCTGAGAGGTGGGACAAGGACCAGGAGGTGGCGTGGAGGTACCACTGGGACACGGCCAGCAGCACAAGAACACACATGTAGAGGCACAAATGTCAGGACAAAGAGCTGTCACTCTCCTCAGGAGGGAGGGGGGCTGGGCACCCTGGACCCCTGCCCGGGAGAGGTCCGGGAGGGCAGACACCTTGGACCCACACCTAGGGACTGAGCAATGCCTGTGTCCTGAGCAATGCCTGGGGTGCAGGATCCATGAGAAGCTGTCACCGAGCTTGCTCTGCTAACGGCGGTGTGGCTGGTGGCCCAGGCAGCCGCTTCTGGCTGCCAGCGGCTGGGGGATGTGGCTCTAACAAGCAGTAGGTTGGCCCGGGGCCAGGGGCCCTGAGCCACGTGGGCTGTGGAGAAGGTTGACAGAACTCGGTGTTCCTGGGGGCGGCCAGCCAGCCAACCAGGGAACACGGTCTGCAGGGTACAAGAAATCAAGGATGCGGAGAGGGAGGCCCGGGCGGCCACCCGGTAGAGACTCGACCCTTTCCTTGTCCAGCGGGTTTTCACTCCTGATTCACTGATTGAAAGGAGCTTAGGTCTCTAGGAAGAAGGGCTCTGGCTGGGCGTGGTGGCGCATGCCTGTCATCCCAGTGGCTCGGGAGGTGGAGGCAGGAGGATTGCAAGTTCGAGACCAGAGGCAGTCTGTGTAACTTAGCGAGACCCTGTCTCAAAAAGTAAAAAAATGGGCTGGGGGTGCAGCTCAGTGGTCCAGCACTTGCAGAGCATGCAGGCGCCAGGCCCTGGATTCAACCCCCAGTACCACAAAAAGAAGAAGAAGGAGGAGGAGGAGGAGGAGGAGGAGGAGGAGGAGGAGAAGAGGAGAAGGGCTCTGTACCAAGGCAGATTCTACCCCATGGCCCTGGGGCCACTGACAGAGGAAGGGAAGCCCCTAGCATCTGGGCGCCACTAGACACAGGGCTCAAGCTGACACTGATGTTTGGGGTTCATAGGGACCAGGGGACATGGAGTCCTGGCCCTGTCCACCTGCCAGCTGTCAGTCTGCACATCCGCCAGGAACTATGTCCCCAGCCCCAGCATAGAAGGGGACAGACATACCCGAAAGTGGGCTGTGTCTGCGGTCACTGCGACAAAGATGTCCAGGGCAGCCTCTGCAAGGTCCCAGGTAGTGTGATGTCCTGTGCCTCATCAGGGACACGTTTAAAGACCCAAAGGACATGAGGGTGGTGGTCCGAAGGCAGCTCCATTCGTCCCACCAGTCCGAACATGACCCCGGCCAAGTGAGTGGGTCCAGGGGAGGAACAAGTTCAGCCAGAACCCCCTGACCAGGAGGCAGCTGTGACATCTGCCAAAGCAGGGCTCCCCGGCCTCACGCCTGCAGTGTGGCCCCTGGCCTGCAGGAGGCTTGCACACTAGTGCTCAGAGGCAGTCACCACCGTGTTCCTGTCCTCTAGTAGCCTGGTGACCTGCACCTGCTGGACGGCTGAGGAGCGGTGAGTGCCTCAGGGCCCTGTGGTACACACGCTGGAGTGAGAGAACCTGCTGGAGCTAAGGTCACATAGCTGTGTGTGCACCCTCAGAGAAGGACAGACGGGGGAAGGGGCAGCCCTTCTCTGAGGGGTCTGGCCATCCAGGAGAAACAGATTCGTGGGCCAGGGGCCAGGAGGAGGACAGCGATATTATGGACAAGGGGGTCAGGGGAGAGGCACGTCAGTGACTGTGGGGGGTGACACAGGTGTGGACATTTAAATCCCCCTGAACACCCCACAGAACGCACCCCCCACGGAAGATGCTTTGGGTAGACAGAAGACTTGGCCGGGTGACAGCAGCCAGCCTGTCATTGATCTCCTGTGGGCACCATGGGCACATGGACCAGAGGCTGTGATGTCTGAGGCAGAGGCTGTGTGCTGCTGGACATGAGCACCTCAGTGCCCAGGGGCGCGCTGAGGACAGCACCTCCTGTGGCCGCAGCAGGGGTGCAGTCTATCCCTGCAGAGCAGCCCACAAGCACAATGTGGCCCGTTCTGCCCAGAAGACCATGCCTGAGGTCCAGCCCGCGAGGGCTCCATCCGCACCTCTCCTCTGCCGCTGACACTTGGGTCTGGTTATTTGCTGCTGGGCCCAAGCACAGGAGGGAGCTGAGCAGCATCCCTGGTCCTGCCTGTTCCCAGGTGGTAGCAGCCTCACCCAGCCATGACAGCCACAGTCTCCAGACCTTGTCCCCTACCCCAGGAATACACAGCTGCCTGTTGAGAATCTCTACGTTGAAGAAAGCCTCATCCTCTGGCATCCCCCGGTTGGGGTTCAGCTCAGGCCCAGCAGAGGTCAGAGTCTTGCCCTGACACCAAGTGGGTATTGGGGACCCACTGGACCAGGTTGGTATAGTGGCCGGAGGTGCCAAAGACGACCTCGGGAGACCTTCTGCAGGAAACAGGAGAGGGAAGGTTTATTGGGTTACTCCTCAAGTGGGGTGCAACCAGCAAGCAGCCCCTGCCAAGTGCTCAAGTGCTAGCTCTAAGCCTACAGGATAGAATGCTGCAGCCTCGCTGATGGTACAGCTCAGCCTTAAAGGCACAACTACAAGCAGTTGGTGTTCCCCTGGGCTGGAGGTCCGGTGGTCTTGACTCTCGCAGCTCGCCTTCTCTGCCCCCCTCCTTCCCAAGGGTGGTAGGAATTGGGAGGCTCTTCATGGCTTGCTTGTAGACTTCGGTGCTTCCGGGACCCAGGTCTTGATTCATCGGCTTGCTAGGTGGTCTTCCACAGGATTGGGGAATGCTGGGTCAAGGTGATGGGGTCCGGTAGCAGGTGAAAACAAGAGGGTCCAGAAGGTTGCTTCTATAGGCTCCTGGGAGAGGCGTACCGGGGTTAGCCAATCAGGACACATTCCTGACAGGTACAGCAGGTAAACTGTCATACCTGCCAGGTAGGGGCAGTTATTGAACTGAGGTGCTAGGGGTAACCAATCAAAATTGAGGTGGTTGAGGGTGGTCAGGCTGGTCAGGGGCCATCTTTGCTCACTTGATGGGAGGAGGGATAAAGGAGTGAGTAGAATGTAGCCTGAGTGTTAGCCCCTCATGCTGGTTAGAGGGACCCTATTTATGGGGTGCTTTAAAAATCCCCAACACCCCCAGACACCACATGGGGCCACACTTCACAGCAAAGATGACCTATGGGAGACGCTCCCACACCGCAAGGTGCCCGCTGCAGTCAGGGAAAGTCATGCCTGGCTGGACAGAGCCGCCTCCAGACCTGGGTGTATGCTGACCCCCTCTCCCCCAGGTCTAGGAACCAAAGATGGGAGCTTTTCCGCCCCACAGATCCCAGTTCTGGCTCCCACAGGATGGAGCGACCCGACAGCTGGCAGAGAGCCCCCGGCTGGGCCCAGAGGGTCAGCAGAGGCCCCTGGTTGTCCACTAGCCTCCCCTTCTGGAGACAGGTCCAGGAGCTGAGGAGGCAGGGGGCAGCCTGTGAAGGATGTGGCAGTTGGCAGAGGCCCCCAGGGCCGCAAGGGAGCATCGGGCTTTAGGCCCTGGCCAACCCAAGCTAGCTCTGCAGCAAGGTTTTCTTTCTTCTGGTGGTTCTAACACCGGGCCGGATGCTCTGTGACCAATGCTGGCCAGGGAGAGAGAAAGACAAGGGCTTGCCAGGCTCTCGCTGTCCAGGCCGGGGAGTCAGGTGCAGGGGCCCCGCAGCACTGCAGCACGGGGTTGGCTTCTCCTGGCCACGAGATGTCCAGGGGCTGCAGCGTGTGGGGCCAGGATGGGCCCGCAGCGACCCCTGCTGGCCATGTGCCCCTGCAGCTCTGGCCCAGCAGCTGCACCAAGGGCCAACCCTTGATAGTGGAGGGTGCTGGCCAAACTGCACACCCTGGAGCAGGGCAGGAGGCCCAGACGTGGGAGGCCTGTCAGGCCCATGGGCACGAGTGGCGAGGCGAGGTCCTTCAGGAGGGGGTGCGCCGGCATGGCCCCCAGCCGCACACAGGGGCACCATTCAACCCCCCAGGGCACGTGTCCCCGAATTTCAGCACGTGGGGCCCAGCCACGGTGGCCAGGGACCCTGTTTGCGCCCCTCGCCCCTGGCCTCGGCCCTGCCTGGTCAGGTCATTCAGGGGCCCATCCACTTTTCCTGCCAACTCGCGCCCCTGCCCGGCCCCCTTTTCCCAGGCTGTGGACCCTCTGCCTCAACTCAGGATTGGGGAGCGCTGGGTCATGGTGATGGGGTCCAGTAGTAGGTGTAAACAAGAGGGTCCAGGTGGGGTCCAGGAGCCTGCTTCTATAGGCTCCTGGGAGGGGGCATGTACGAGGTGAGCCAATCAGGGCACATTCCTGACAGGTACAGCAGGTAAACTGTCATACCTGCCAGGTAGGGGCAGTTATTGAACTGAGGTGCTAGGGGTAGCCAATCAAAATTGAGGTGGTTGAGGCTGGTCAGGCTGGTCAGGGGCCATCTTTGCTCACTCAATGGGAGTGAGCGCAGCCCCGGGTCCTTCTGCTGGAAGTGTCCTCCCGTTACAAGTGAGAAAGCTGAGGCTGGGGTTGCCAGCCCTTGAATGGTCCCCACAGCCTCTGCCTGGGAGGAGGCACCAGATTCCCCGCGAGGTGGGTGGGGGCCCCAGGTGCAGCGAGTGATTGAGTGTGCATAGAGATAGTTGGACTAAGGCGGCCGCCAGGCCCCACAGTGGACCCCCCACTGCCAGGCCCTCAGGGTGCCTGCAGCGCTACCCGAGGGAGAGAGTTACCCCCGCACCCACTCCCCACCAGGACCTGTGCATCTCCGAGGGCACCATACTGGGCTCCATGGCAGTGGCGTGGGGACACAGTGCCACCTGGGGGCTCCTCTGTATCTCAGGGGACCTGCCGGTGGCCACCTGGGAGCTAGCTTTTGTGCCACACAGGCTGGTGCTAGACTTGAGCAGCCTGGCTGCTCCTCCTTGGGAGCCTAGCATGAGGCAGGGCTGGCTGGGCCCCGCACAGACAGGCAAGGGCACAGTGTACTCCCACACGAGCAGGGGCGCCCTCTCTGCTGGCCCCTCCAGCCTGCCCTGGTGGGAGCTGTCCTCCCTGGCCCCTGTGCCTTCTCTCCACCCCGCCGTGCCCAGCCTCCTTCTCACTCCCCAGCTCCACCACTGCTGGGTGTCACACCCAGCTGAGGCCCTGCGGGCAGCTCGCAGATGTGCCTCTAACCACCTTCATGCCACGCCCAGCCATGGGCTCTGGTCTTCTGCTGGAAGACAGTGGATGTGTGGTGCCTTGGGGACTCAGCCCCTGTCCCCCACCACCTCCTTGCCCCTCCTTTCTTTCCACCCTGCCATACTCCCCCATTCACCCCAGATCCCCCACAGCTTCCCCAAGATCTGCCCCTCTAGCCCAGGCCCCTCAGCCTGTGCATTGTAACCATTTAGCTGGCCCCATGAGCACACGTCCAAGATTTTGCTTTGCTTGGCTCTATAATCAACACCCGTGGAAGCAGCAGTGAAGAAATCAAAAGACGCATTGCTCTAGGAAAAGCTGTGGCAAAAGATCTCTTTAGAGTATTGAAAAGCAAAGATATCACATTGAAGATGAAGGTGCGTCTGACCCATGCCATGGTATTTTCAGTGGCATCATATGGTTGTGAAAGCTGGACATTGAACAAGGGAGACAGAAAAAGAATTGATGCTTTTGAATTGTGGTGCTGGAGACGTCTATTGAATATACCATGGACTGCCAAAAGAGCCAACAGATCTGTCCTAGAAGAGGTACAACCAGAGTGCTCCTTGGAAGCAAAAATGGCCAAACTGCATCTTACATATTTCGGACATGTAGTCAGGAGAGAACAATCCCTGGAGAAGGACATCATGTTTGGAAGAGCGGCAGGTCAATGCAAAAGAGGAAAACCCTCCACCAGATGGATTGACACAGTGTCTGCAACAATGGGCTGAAACATAAATTGGCCCGGCCTGTGGGGCTGTTCAACAGGGACCTAGAGTAGGGGGTGAATGAATGAGAGAGAGGCAAGAGACACGAAGGATGAGAGCAAGACAGGCTGTCTGATCAAGCTCCAAAGTCCCCAACCTTCCGCTGCAGCTCAAACACACATGGAGGGGGAGGGGAGGGGCAAAAATGTCACAAAGGCCAGGGACCTTTCAGAAGTCTTCCGCTCCTCCTGTAACCCCGACAACTGCCCCCAGACGGCAATCCCAATCCAAAGGTCACAATGCCCTGCGGCCCAACATCTGCCACTTCCCACCACACCCTGCACCTCCCCATCAGGGCATCCTGCAAAAAGTTACCTATGGTCTTGGCTCCCGGCAATAAATAAGATCGTTTGCCTGGCACAGAATCGGGAAGTGTTTTGATCTGCTGTACATAGGGTCGCTATGAGTCGGACTCCGCTCAATGGCACCTAACAACAACAACATCAGCACATGGGGGGCTGGTTTTAGCTCAGTTGGTTGAGCGCTGCGCTGCAGTCTCTGAGGTCCTGAGTTCAATTCCCAGCACTGCAAAAATGGGAGGACCTGGCAATCCACTCCCAAGGCAATCCCGAAACAGTCAGCCATTGAAAACCCTAGGAGGGTCGCTATGAGTTGGATACCGACTCCACGGCACCTAACAATAACATCAGCACATGGGGATGAGACGCCGTGTCAGTTTGCTAAGCACCTCTGTGTGCCCCCACATGGACTCTCCACCCCACCTGGATGAGAGTGGCCCCCGTTCCTCACCTACCCTGAGCAGGCTGGCCTCCATGTTCCCCCTACCAGCGGTTGCCAGCCTCTGTGGCTCCAGGGACTGGCTTCATGGGAGACAGTTTTCCAGGGACTGCCAATCGGGCAGGTGCTCAGGTGGCAATGTGAGCGATGGGGAGCTGCTGTGACTACAGAAGCCCCGACCACGTGCTCACTTCCTGCGGGGCGCAGGTAGGGGAGAGCCGGGGACCGCTGCTACAGGGGACGGAGCCCGGCAGGTGGGACAGGCCCGTGGCAGACCTGGAAGAAGCCAGGTTTGCACATCCATGTGCCTGAGGGCTGCGGTCGGGGCCTGCTGGGCCTGCTGGTGCTGTGGCCACCCCTGTTCACCAAGGACCCGGGGGCAGCATCCTGTCTGCGGGACTGCGTCATTGTCCAGGTGGGAGTGACCCCCAAGGGTCCAGACAGAATGGTCCTGGCCATTATGCACAATGCAGAGGCAGAGGGAGGTACAGCAGGTGGCCGCTTCCTTCACATGGATGGGTTGGGGGCATCTGGAGGGGCACAGGGAGGCCAGGGGCTGGGGCGGCATGGCAGGCGAGGGGGGCCAGACTGGGCTGGCCCTGAGGACCACTGGGAACCCAGCACTCATTCCCGGTAGGCCAGAGCCCTGGGGGGTTGGGGTCAGAGCAGAGGGGCTGTGCAGAGAGTGGCTGGGCCACGTGTCCTGATGGCTTTAGAGGTATGGATAGCTTTCTTCATGCCTAGTAAGGACTGTCCCTGGGGTTTGTGGGGGACTCTTCCCTTAGCTCAACCCCCAAAGACGGCTCTGAGGGTCCACTTCTCTTCTATGCCCCGGACAGCACCAGCGATAGCAGACCCACACATAGGCTCGGGGCCAGTCAGCGTTCCTGAAATAAAGCACCTGAGACAATCAGCTTCAAAAGAGGAGTCGAGAGCCCGGCGCGGTGGCGCACGCCTGTAATCCCAGCAGCTCTGGAGGCAGAGGCAGGAGGATCGCAAGTTCGAGACCAGAGGCAGTCTGTGTAACTTAGCAAGACCCTGTCTCAAAAAAGTTAAAAAAAAGTGGGCTGAGAGTGCAGCTCGGTGGTCCAGCACTTGCAGAGCATGCAGGTGTGAGGCCCTGGGTTCAACCCCCAGTACCGCAAAAAAAAAAAAAAAAAAAGGAGTCACAGCACACACCGGTGATCCCAGCACCTTGGGAGTCTGAGGCAGGGGGATCGTGAGTTTGAAGCCAGAGCCTGCCTGTGCAACTTAGCGGACCCTGATTTAAAACAGAAAGTAGGAAAGGAACTGGGGGTGCGGCTCAGTGGCGGGGGGGAACATGGGCCCAGCAGGTCAGAGGCCCTGGGTCCATCCTCCAGAGGGAGGGTCTATCGTGCTCCGGGTCTGGAGGCCCTGTTGCTTTGGCCCGTGGCAAGGCAGCAGACGGCAGGAGTTGCCTGTGGGGTAACCACCTCATGGCTGAGGGAGGAGAGAGAAGGGCTGGGGTCCCAGGACCCTGCCGAGGGCCGCTGAGGCCACGTAAGACCTCCGTGGGGACCAGGCCCGCATTGGGAGGCCCTTGGAAAGCCCTGCAGCTGCCCGTTGCCATCTGCTCACCTGAGGTGGGGTGGCTGGCAGGGACAGCCCCTGTTCAGAGGCGGCGTCCTGAGCTCCCATGTACGACACATGGCCCTGTCCGTCTCTTCTGCAGACCTGGGAGCCCTGTCGGCCTCTTGGCTCTGGTGCAACAGGCGCAAACTGATAGTGCTAAAGGGGCACGCTTTCTGAATGACAGATCCACACGCTCTGTTCGTGACTACCTTCGATGATCAATTTTATTACAAAGAATGGTATCAAAATATATGAATCTGGTTGAGAACAACCCAGAAGCGCAGTTTTAAGGGGCAAATAAGAATCAGACACTTCAGAGCAGGCAGCTTCTCCCTCCAACAGCCACCTGGGGAAATGGGGTTGAGGTCCGCAGGCCACACTTCCGACGGGACGTCATCTGAATAACTTAAAGGGTGAGTCTGGCCTCCGACCCTGTGCGCGTCACAAGTCCTCGTGGGAGGGTGGCTGTGTGGGGCTTTCCTCCGTGACTTCTGTCAGAGACACAGATCACTGAGTGAGGCTTACTGCCCCAGGCCTCCCAGGCAGGTTTCCCTTCATTCTTTCTTCTTCTTCCTCTTTTTTTTTTTTTTGCAGTACTTGAGGGTCAAACCCAGGGCCTCACACATACTTAGCAAGGGCTCTATCACTGAGCTGCACCACCAGCAACTTTTTTCTTTTTTCTTTTTTTTTTTTTTTTTGCAGTCCTGGGGGTTGAACCCAGGGCCTTGTGCTTGCATGCTCTGCAAGTGCTGGACCACGGAGCTGCACCTCCAGCCCATTTTCTTACTTTTTTTGAGACAAGGTCTTGCTAAGTTACGCAGACTGCCTCTGGTTTCAAACTTGCCATCCTCCTGTCTCTGCCTCCCAAGTCACTGGGATTACAGGTGTGCGCCACTGCGCCTGGCTCCCCACCCTTTTTTGAGACAGGTTCTCACTGGATTAAGCAGGCTGCCTCAGCCTCCGGAGCCGCTAGGATTATAGGCATGCGCCACTGTGCCCGGCTCCCAGGCATCTCGCCAGGGCCGCAGTGATTCCTGCAGGTGCTCATGTCCAGTACCTGCCATGGCCATGCCCTGTGGACAGCGCTCTGGCTCCTTCTTGACCCAGTAGCCTGAGGGATGACTTAGGATGAGCCCCTGGCACTCAAATGCCCCACAGCCTGGGTGCCGGGGCAGGCGTTTCAGAGCCACAACCAGAGGCTGACCATGGGGCGGGCACAGCGGGAGGCACTGGAGGTAGAGGGCAGGGCGGGCAGTGGTGGCGTGTGGTGAGTCTGTCCTCTTGCATCTGTGCTACTCACAGCAGAGGACAGCACTCCGGGGAATGCGCCTGCCGCATGCACCCGCTCAGGACAGGGCTTCCGGAGTCTCCACCTGGGCTCACTTGTTCTGCAAAACGCGTGGCCTTATCTCCTCGAGCACTGCCCTGTTCCCACTCCCCACATTCTAGAACTTCCGAGAGACTCTCACGGCTCAACTTGTCTCCCGGGGAGCCTGGGTCTCTGTGGGTAACTGGGAAGATCAGGCCACGGGGTGGGCCTTGGTCCAGTTTGGCCTGGTGTCCTTAGTAAAAGGCGAGGCTTGGACGAAGACTGGAACACGTGGAAGCCAGCTGAGGGCACAGCCATCCACGGGCCCACCGGGCCCACTGGGGGTGTGAGCAGACCGCCCCTCACAGCCTCAGAGCAGCCAGTCCCCCCTCTCCCGGGCCCCCACTGGGCTCTCCCCCACCTCCTCCAGCTCCTCCACACCCTGCTTCCCTGCAGTGGCCTGCAGACCCCCTGCACCTGCTGCTCCCACCCTGCCGGCTCCCTCCACTTCCTCATCCTCGGGAAGCCTGGCCTCTCGACTCGAGTGTGTGCGGATGGACGTCCGACACCCCTGCCTTCCAGGAGCTTCACCATCACCATCCCAAGGCTGCACGTCAGCTCCTTACTCCGCAGCCCGTGTATGGCAGTCCAGCCCCGCCGCCACTCACCACCCTCTGTCGTCTGCACACAAGCATCCTCCGTCTCCTCGAAGCCTTCGGGGCACACGCAGACAAAACTCCCCGGGGTGTTGTAGCAGTTTTCGTGTTTCCTCCTACACGCCTTTTCTGGTAGTGAACATTCGTCTATATCTGAAGTAAAAATACTCCAGTTCAATAAGTTACCTCAGTCAGCAAACACGCACATCATGATCGTGAAACTCCCTCTTCCGTGACCCATTCACTCAAGGAGGCGCCGAGTGATGAGGCCCACCAGAGGATGGAGGGGAGGGCGGCAGAGGCCCAGAGCGGGAGCTTCCTGAGGGCAGGAAGGCCAGCGCGCGTGGGCGGTGCCAGGACAGCAGCTGGAGGTGAGCGCCAGGCACGTGGAAAGCACAAGCACAGGCAGCTGCAGCCACCTCAACGACACAGCTGCACGGGGCAGGCCGTCCCCGCCCAGGAGCTTGAGGAGGCTTCCCACCCCAGCGCTCCCTCGCACTCAGGGTGCAGACCCTGGAAGGCTCTGCCTTCCCCAGCAGACACCATTCACTGACCTGCACACTCTCCACTCTCCTTTGTGTAGCCAGAGATGCACTCTTTACACATGGCTGGGCCTTTCCCGGTGCAGCCAACACAGGTGGGATCACATTCTAGAAACGAGGGGAAGCTGACATCAGACCGCCTTCAACAACAGTGAGGTGGGGTCTGCAGCGTAGGGGGAAATTGGGAGAAAATTGGCAAAAACCCCCGAACTAGGAAAACGGCTTTTGAAGATATGGTTTGTAAATTAGGAATCTAGGGAAAATGAAAGTAACTTGATTGGACGTTTGTACAAAACCCTTCACAAATCTCCTGAACCTGATTGGACAATTGGACTCAAAGCTGATTGGCTCAGGCCATTCTGTGGGCGAGCTATATAAGGAGCTGCACTGTGGCAGCTTGCGCCTTTCCCACCCGAACCGCCAAGGAATCAACTCTCTTGTGCCTGCACCATCGGTAAGGAAACAGCTCTCTCTCTCTCTCTCACCCGGACCTTTGGTAAGGAAAGAACTCTCTCTCCCCCCACCATGACCATCAACAAGGAAAGAACTCTTTTTCGCCTGGACCACTGATGAGGAAAGGTCTCTCTCTCACCCAGACCACCAAGGAGGAAAGATCTCTCTCTCGCCTGGACCTTTGACCACCCACTAGACAAGAACTCTCTCTCTGTGTGACCACCAGCGAAGAAAGAACGCAGTCCTTGTGACCACTGGAGGTCACCAACACGGGAGTATCTGCCCTTGAGGCAGTATAAGAGCAGCTAGTACTTAAAGCTGTACGCTTTGGGTTTCTCCCTGCCCTTCCAAGGGTGGGGAGAGAGAAATAAAGAGCTGTGTTTGTCCCTGCAAGGCAAAAGTGCCCCAGGCTTTTCCTTTCTCCAGTCTCCTCTGGTGTCCCGAGGGCCACAGGAGTCCTCACCCCTCACCCGAGGGTTGCGAGTGAATTGTGTTTAATATCTGTGTGTGTGGCAGTGCCACCCATCTGAACATCTGGGCCAGATCGTGAGGTGCACGCCCCACACTGCAGGTGATGGAGCAGGAACTTGGGTTTTCCCATTCATCACCAGAGTGCAAAACGACAGACTTTATTTTATGCTGCAGCTAAGATGGAAGGAACAGGGTGAGAAAGACACCATAACATAATCCCACTGCCATTGCCTGCTGACGGGGCAGGCATGCCAGTCTTCCTCAAAGTCCCCTCAAGCCTCCTGACAGTAGCTTGTCCTCTGCTAGGTACTTGGTAAGAATAACTGAGGGGCAATTCTGGGGAAGATTGAGGCTCGAGTACCACGTCCCACTGCAAGGAAATCACAGCTGATGCTGCAGCCATGACTACCTAGCACTGTGGGAGACGTGGGACAGTAGCCGCATCCCTGCTGTAGGGGCCACGAACTACCACGTGACCCTGGGACACACACATCCTTGACCCACAACTTGGAAATTAACCCAAAGGAAACAACGAAGAATGTGAAAAGTTTTGCCTGTGAGGACATGGAAAGTTTCAGAGGATGAAAGAATTAATACAATTTATGTGTCTGACAATAAGTGTGAAATAACGGCATGCTCCAAAACCACTAACGTGATACAGGAAAAACGACATCCAGAGATGTTCACTGCTTCTGTGCAGCGAACGCCTATTACTCACGCGGCACATGAAATGTTTTAAAGCAGACAGAACATGCAGAAGTCATGCCAGGCCACATGTCCGGGAAGGAAGAGCCAGAACCCCGGCAGGAGTCCTGCCGTGTGAGCCCACGCCCAGCCCAGACAACACCACATGCCCCACACCCCGGCTACCTTCACACGAGTACGAGCCATTGACGTTCTCACAGTACTGCGAGTCACCGCAGGGAGGGGTCTCTGCTGCACACTCGTCCACGTCTGGAACGGAATGGCACGGCTGTGAGTGGACCCCAGGCTGGCCGGGCCCAGCAACCCCTCAAGACAACAGTTCGCTGCCAAACACCCACAGCCAGGGAAGAAATGGGTCCCAGCTGCCGTCTCTGGAGGGCTCCCACGGGGAGCCTGCCATGGCCTGTCCCATGAGACCCTCAGTCAGTGCTGAGTGACGATGGCCCACGGCTGACATGTGCACGCCCTGTGCTTCCACACATGCCAGCCCACCTGCTCTCAAGGTGTGAAATCACCTTGGGGCTGAGCCCCCAGTTTGCCAGAGTCCGAGCAGCTGCTGAAGGTGAAACTAAAATCAAGGTGAAACTAAAACCAAGAAGAAGGAGGAGGGGAGGAGGGCAGCTGGCTGGGCACCTGGGCCACAGGAAGGCCAGGCCAGGGTCATGCCCTCCATGGGGCCATAGGCTGGGGCTTGCATCACTGTACTCAAGTGGAGGGAGCAGGACGGAGGGGCACAGAAAACTACAGTGCCTTGCCAGGTGTGGTGGCGCGCGCCTGTGATCCCAGCGACTCGGAAGGCAGAGCCAGGAGGATCCAGAGTTTGAAGCCAGAGGTGGCCTGCACAATTTAGTAGGACCCTGTGTCAAGATTAAAAAAAAAAAAAATACAAAAGGGACTGGGGGTGAGGCTCAGTGGTAGAGCAATTGTAAAGTATGTGCAAGACCCGGGGTTCAACCCCCTAGTGCTGCCAAAAACATAAGGAGAAAAAAAAGAAAACTAGAGTGCCATGGCTGGGCTGTGCTCCTGCCCTGCGAGGCTCAGAGCTACAGAAGCTCAAGGGCAGCCACCTGCTGGTCTGCAGCTCTCCAGGGGACGTCCGTGCCTCAGTTTCCCTGTGACCGCACACCAGCAGGACAATCACATGGCCTGTGTTCCAGACACCGGTGCATGTGAGCACACACTGGATGTCTCCCTGCAGGTCCTGAGGCAGAGTCCGCTCTCGGTGCAGGTAACAGGCCAGGGTGGCACGGGCCCTGGGCCACCAACAGCAAGGCCAGCTGGGGTGGGGACGCCCTCCCAGCCCAGCCCGAATTCTTCCAGAAACCTGCCCACAGCAGGATCACAGGTGGCCGTGAGGACACCAGAGTCACCTTCCCAGCCCCAGAGCAGGCGGAGCCTGGGAGCGGAGAGGGCAGAGGGAGCCCCGCGCACCCCTCCTCACCGACGCAGGCCTCCTCCACTCTTGCCCAGCCCACTTCACACTCGCTGCAGTCCCTGCTGGTCGGGCCCGAGCATGTCTTGCAGGACTCGTCACAGGCTGGAAGGCAAAGCAACCACGTTAGGAAGGTCCTGCAGGGTATGCGGCCCCTTCTCTGTCACCCACAGAGGAAAGCTCAGTTAAGGAAGGAGAAACTTAAGTTCAGCAGAAAATAGCAAAAAATGGGAATGGGAAAAAAAACAGGAAAACAAGATGAGTCAACAGAGGAATCTGCTTGTGTGACCAGGATGCCTGCAGACTCCAGGAGAGGAAGGGACGCACGGGGCCCCCGCAGTGTATGGTGGCACTCTCAGCCCTAGGAGAGTGGCCCGCCCTGGAGCCCACAGGGACAGGGCGTGCTCCCACCCCGGCCCACTGCATCGATGGGTCGGGCCTGGAGGACGGAGGGATGAGGCCCAAGTAGGAGTCGGAGGAGGCCTGGCCGGCCTGGCCTCAGACACATTCACCCCCACCCCAGAGTCAGTTCTGAGCAAGATGGCAACATGGTGTCGGCATCACCAGTGACAGGGGAAGTTGTTCTGTGTGGATTTTTATAGCCGCTAAGCGTGGCAGCTCCCGGCTGAGCAACGCCTTACACTCAGGCCACATGTGGCCCCGGAAGGTGGGCAGTGCCCACGGCCCACTCTGCGATCTCACAGGCACACCCGGGCCCACTCCGTGGAAGAGCCTGGGACAGCAGCCAGGACAACCCTGAAGACCCAGCTGAGTGGCCTGCCCACCCGGCGCCAGGCACAGGGCTGGGGCCGGAGCCAGGGCACCCACGAGGGGCCTCCAAGGTCCTTCCGGTTCCCCTGGGCGGCCATCTCCTGCTGGGCTTGGCATGTCTCTGCTCCTGTCTGAGGGGCCACAGGCACATCCCGCCCTCTGCCCTCCACCTCCCCATCCCAAGACCATCAGGCAGGATGCTTGGGGACCTGTCCATCCTGTGGGGACAGCCAAGCAGTGAGCAAGGCTTTTCCCAGCCCACTCCAGGGAGTCAAATGAACGTGGCCACCACTAGGTGCCACGTCCCAGACACGGGCACCCAGCGTGGGGTGACAGAACCTGCCGCACGTGCCCCACGCCCCCAGCTCCCTCCCAGGAGGCTGCGAGGACAGCCAGCCTCTCCTGGGGCCAGCTAGGGACCGTGCTGAGACCACACCTCCAGGCCTCCTGAGTGTCCCTGGACGGCAAGTACTCTGCTCCCACCCTCGCAGCTCTGGCCAGGACTCCTCCCCATGGCCGGGCAGGACGCGGGGCGCTGCCGCCTACCCGTGCAGACGCTGTGAGTCTCGTTCCTCAGTGAGCTGAAGTAGCCGTCCATGCAGTCGACACAGAGCGGGCCCTTGTACCCCGCGTGGCACTGGCAAGAGCCGTCCCCCTGCCTGCTGCCGTCTCCACTGCAGTGGCCGTTCCCGCTGCAGGGCCTCTTGGACCCGCCCTGGCACGCTTGGGGGACACAAACCCATGTTCAGAACATGCCCCAGGGGCAGCCGGGAAGTACTCTTACTCTCAGACAATGCCATGGCACCCCAACATGCTCACAGCCAAACGGATCGCGCACAAAAGCCAGACCCTGCATGGTCCCACTGAGGAAAGAGGTGCCTGTGAGCTGGGTGAGGGCGTGTGCGGACAGACCCTGGGGCAGGCAACACCAAAGCCGCACTGCCCGCCTGGGACCAAGCTGCAGCTCCTGACTGGATGCTCCGTCGCTTTGGGTAGCCTCACCAGCAACAGGCGGACGAGGATGCTGTGCGTCAGGGGTGGGAGTGCATGGCATGGAGTAGTGGCTGTGGCGTTCAGCACACAGCCAGGGAAAGAGGGCGAGAAAAGCCAGAGGCAGCTGCATCTATGGGGGTGCAGGGACACGGGCGGAGGGGTGTCATCTGAACTTGAAACTACTGCCACCTGATCCAGCCTGACCAATCTGACTGGCTTCTGTAATGCCCAAACAGTGAACTGTGTCTCCAATCTCCAGGTACATTTCGTAGAAAAGCCCCCCGCCTCAGCTCCCTGCAGGCACGTCCAAGTCTACGATCCTGCATTAGAAGCACGCTGGGACTGGACATGCAGAGTTCTACAGCCAAAGGAGAACCTCCCCAAGCCTGAAGGGAGCGGTGACACTGTAGTTCGGGGACACTGGCGCTCCACAGAGGGAGTGAGTGGCAGCCTCATCTCAGGGAAGTGGCAGGGTCCCAGGCCCCACAGGAAGTGACGGCATCCCAGAACCCCGTTGTGCTTCTCAACATGAGCAAATCAGAGAGGAATAATGTGAACGGTGCAGACCTGAGATCTTCCCAAAAAACCATACCTTTGCAATCTGGCCCGTAGGTGCCTGGGGAACAGCACACTTTGAGCGTCTGCACACAGAACCACTCAAATAGGTCAGGATGCTCCTTCTTCCTGAGGATTCAGAATCTTTCATTAGATCTCACGGGACACTTTAAAAGTAAATAAGTACATTTCGTGCTGGGGGCGTAGCTCAGCAGTACAGCACACGCCCGTTGTGCACAGAGACCTGTGTTCAATCCCCAGCATCAAAAAAGCAAACAAAACACAGTGTAATACATCACAATTGTCCTCCTTATCCAGAGGAAATGCTGCTCCAAGAGCCTCAGTGGACTCCTGAAACTTTGGACAGCAACAAACCCTGCGTACAGTGGCATTTATACAAGCATATCTATGACAAGGTTGAATTTGGAAGGTTGAAACTGTGAGGTTAATGGCAATAGCTAATAACAAAATGGAAAAGTAGAATGATACACTGTAATAAAACATATAAAGTTTATATGAGTTGCTTATCTCTGGAATTTTCCACATATTTTCAGAGACTAGCCTGGGAACTGAACTGTGGGAGGTGACACTGGGTTCAGGGGTACTGCAGGTGCTCCCACAGCTGTCTGGCCTGAGGAACAAGAGCCAGCTGTGCACAGCACCTTAGCTGGTTCCCTGGCAGAGCTGGCTGTGCTCTGGTAACAAGAGCGGCAGAGACCCAGGAGCACCACTGTTTCTGTAACTTCTCTATACCTCCCCGAGTGACTGCAGAGCAAGGCTACAGATCAGAAGCAGAGGAACACGAGCCCGGCCACTCACAGGTGCAGCCACCAAGCCTCCAGCTGCTCCTCCTGCTGCTCCAACAGCTGGTTGCACTCGAAGTCGCTGCTCTCACACAGGCCCTCCAAGATCTCCAGGAGCCGGATCTCGCTGAAACACAGCCGGGCAGCACCCTGAGACGCTGGGCGGCTCACCTTGCAGACATGTCCCAGGGCCCCCTGGGGCCAGGTGTGGAACACAGCCACGTTAACCAAGACAGACTCCAAGCCAGCACCTCAGCTGGGCACAGGATGCCAGCGTGGAGCCTGGGACTGTCCGGGAGGAGGGCAGGTGCCCTGGCCACGCTGGCCCCTGGGTAGGGCGGGGAGGCTTAGTCCACCTGTCAGGGCGAGGCAGGTGCGCCCACAGGCGGCCCGGTTCCAGTTGTCACCCTGTGAGTGTGGAGAATGGGCAGGGTGGACAGCGTGGACGCTGCAAGGCCACTGAGGGTCCAGCACATTAGACCCAGGCCGAGGCCGAAGTGACCAGGGGCAGGTGACTGCCATCCAGGGGCCCCTCTGTGTGCCTGTGGACAGGGCCCCCCCAGGGCACGGCGGACCCCGATGCCCACCTGAACTCATACTTGGACAGCGTCCTCTCCTCCCAGGCCGTGTTGCCGCCGCCGAAGTTCTTCTTGGCCGTGCTGGCCATGCCCTGCGGAGGAGGTGGCACTGGCTCGGCCTCTCGCCGCGACCCCGGCAGCCCCGTCCACCCCGACCCGGGGCCCCCGCCGGCCGGCCCACCTGGTAGAACTTGTCCACCAGCGCCCGGCACCGCTGGCAGGCCGTCGGCTTCCGGGAGGCGTCGGCCGCGGGCGGGAGTGGCGGCAGCAGCAGCAACAGCAGCGGCAGCAGAGGTAGCGGCGGCGGCGGCGCAAGCCCGAGCGCGGCGCAGGGGAGCGGGCGCATGGCGGGCGAGCGGCGGCCAAGCGCGGCGCAGCACCGGCCTCCGCCCCCCGGCCAGCCTGCCGGCCGTTCCCGGGGATACTTGGCCGCCGCACCAAGGCCCCGCCCACCTGGCAGTCCGCGTGCTACCATTGGCCGGCAGGACCCGCCCCGGCCTGATGTGGCCCAATCCAGGCTCGCCACGAGCGGCGGCCAATGGGAAGGCCCCGGGTCAGCATCCAGCAAGACGGGGGCGGGGCCTCGGAGCAGTGACTACGCCGTGGCCCCGCCCCCGCGTCCCCTGTCGCCATCTTTACTCCGGGCGGGCACACGGCTTCACCGCCGCAGCGGCCGGGGCTGCGGCGGCCATGTTAAGTTAGGGCAAAGGCTTTGCCTTTGTGACGTGTTTCCGCCTCCCGCTTCCAGCCGAGGGCCTCCTAAGCCGCCGAGCTCCGAGAGTCGATTCCGGGGATTGGGGAGGTGAGCGCGCCGCCGGGGCGGAGGCCAGGGGCCCCGAGCCCGCGCTGGCTGAGCGTCCCTCGGGCGTTAACGCGCGTGTGTGAGCGTGATGGCCTCGGGCCCTCGCCTGGGCTCTGACCTCTGCACCTAGGGCCGGGCCTCACCGGGACCTGCGTTCTGCGTGGGCCTCAGCGTCTGGGACCTGCTCAGTGGCCAGGGGCCAGGAACCAGGAACCCGCTTTCCGCACATCCCGAGGCAGTGGGCACTCGCTGACCTTCGGAAACCTGTTCTTTTCCCCTAGTACTACGGGTTGAACCGAAGGCCTTGCGCATCAAGCGCTCCATCGCTGAGCTGCACCCCATCCTCCCCCCACCTTTTTTTTTTTTTTTTTAATCTTGAGACAGGGTCTCGCTAAGTTGCACGGGCTGACGAACAATAAAATGTGCATTTATCTGGATTTTAGAGAATGCCTGTTTTGAAGATGTGTGGCAAGTTTTGTTTGGTCTTTGGTTGGCAGCTGACCTAATGTGCACCAGATCGTTTGTGTTCCCAGCTGAGAGAGGTAATTTGAACGTGTGATTTGGCCCATTTCCGCAGAGGCCTTGAAATCTGAATTAACAGGGACCAGACAACCTCAGAAGACTGTTTGCTAACCTGAGCTGCCACCTCTCTGTGACCTGCATCTATTAGAGAGCCTGGCTGGGCCCGTTGGGGCCTGTGGACGTTCCCAAGAGCCTGCCCAGCTGGGCCTCGTCCTCCCTTGGGGGGTCGATGTGCTTTCTGCACTGCCTTGTGTCACCCTGCTCGGGCTTTCCAGCTAACCCTTGGTCTTCGGGTACCTTTGGAAGCAGCTGCCTTTCCTCCTGAGCAGAGAGCACACCCCTGGGGCTCGGCAGGGGGTGGGGGTGAGTTCTGCAGGACATGCTTGCAGGGGTGCAGAGCTGGTTGGGTCAGACAGCCACCCCAGGGTCCCTGCTGAACAGCCCGTCCTGTGCCGCTGCCTTGGGGTACAGCGTGTGGGGCTGCCCAATTCCTTTGTCTCGGGGCAGTGTGTGGAGGGCAGGCGTGGGTGTTCCGCTGCCTCCTCTGGTGCTGGACCTCGGAGCCTGTTCTTTTACGAGCATATTCCTAACAGAAACGTGGCTGCTGTGATGGCCCCATGGTAGGGTTTTTACGGAATCTCTTCCTCAGGCACCTTGTTAAGTACCGACTGTGTGCTAAGTTCAGGTGGTGTGGCAGGTGTGAGTCCAGGGGCCTTGAGTGCATCGCTCATCCTGCACGTGGGCCCACTCTGCGCAGCCCAGGCTCTGCCCTCACGGCTGAGGTGACACTGGTCCTCTGGAGCCTGAAGCCGGCCATTGTGGCTTGGACAGGAAGTGATGATCCCTGGAGGCTCAGGTGGGGAAGGGCTGTCCCCAGCTGGCGGCGCTGTTCTGGCACGTGGTGGAGACTCTTCCCCTCTGCTTCCTGTCCACCATGAGACGTAGCTCTGCCACACGCTCCCACTGCCATGACACCCTGCCTGCCTCGAGCCCAGAGCCACGGGTCCAGCCGATCATGGACTGAAGCCTTGGAAATGGTGGGCCAAAATACACGAGTCTTTCCTCCATCTCACTTGTTTTCCCAGGTATTTGTCACAGCAACAAAAACTCTAACAGGATGAATAAACTATGGCACCTTCCTCTGGGGGACACGGCGTCTCGCTGGCCCTTAGGTCTTCGTCTTTGTTTGGTACCAAGTTTTTATACTTGGGAAAGGAGGAAAGGTGTGTTCTTTTTACCTGGACTGGGCACCACTTTGGTCACTGTACAATTACTGAAGCCCTCTCCCTCTCCCCACTCTCCCACGCGGGAGCCCTTGGTGAGCCCCGCTCGCTGCAGTTAGAGTCCAGGCGGCTCGCCTTTCCTGCTCATCAAGCAGTCCTGCTTGCCGGCAGTATTGGTGAGCCCCGCTCGCTGCAGTTAGGGTCCAGGCGGCTCGCCTTTCCTGCTCATCAAGCAGTCCTGCTTGCCGGCAGCATTGGTGAGCCCCGCTCGCTGCAGTTAGAGTCCAGGCGGCTCGCCTTTCCTGCTCATCAAGCAGTCCTGCTTGCCGGCAGCATTGGTGAGCCCCGCTCGCTGCAGTTAGAGTCCAGGCGGCTCGCCTTTCCAGCTCATCAAGCAGTCCTGCTTGCCGGCAGCATTGGTGAGCCCCGCTCGCTGCAGTTAGGGTCCAGGCGGCTCGCCTTTCCAGCTCATCAAGCAGTCCTGCTTGCCGGCAGCATTGGTGAGCCCCGCTCGCTGCAGTTAGAGTCCAGGCGGCTCGCCTTTCCAGCT
>VMDO01009491.1:65597-77237 GCA_007922755.1 Pedetes capensis | reverse complement strand
ATTAAAAATTTCTAAAAAAAAAAAAAAAAGATTAAATGTAATGGTAATAGCACCAAAGCCTTTAGTTTTATATTTTTATTTAAATCATACTAACAATTTTACTATTATTTTGATGGGGCTGGGGTTTAGCTCAGATGGTAAATCGACATTCTGCACATGCTGAGGGCCTGGGTTCGATCCCCAGCAATGAGTCAGACCCAGCTTGATGGCACCTAACAACAATTGTAGCTTTAAAAAAAATGGATCAAGTGCTCTTTTGGATCTAATTATATTATGCACATTTAATGTTATTGCTTATAACATACTTAAAGAAACTTCTGACTGCTAAAACATTTTCAATAGTTTTAATAAATGCAGAATGTAATGCACTTACTTCCAAGAAGCTCCACCTGCTGGTGTATAATTATCAGATCTAACTGTTAAAAGATAACATAAAGGAAATAAAAAGTATTACATCACTACACTTTGAAACCCTATGGAGATATTACTCCTAACACATACTACATGAAATCAGATGATTTTCATGTTGTCTATTAAAGTGGATTTAAGTCATACTTCCTAATGCATTTTTTCCCCCTTTTACAGTACTTGGGGGTTGAACTCAGGGCCTCTTCTTACTAGGCAATGCTCTACCACTGAGCTGCATTTCCAGGCCCTTTTCCAGTTTTTATTTTGAGACAGGATCTTGTTATATTTCACAAGCCATTTCAGGGTTTGAGTTTGTGATGCCTCCTGCTTCAGCCTCCCAAGTCACAGGGATTATGGGAATGCTCTACTGCTCCTGGCTAAATGTTTTTTATTCAAGTAAAAATTTATGGGGACTCTTAAAATTCAAACTGAGAATTGCCAAGAATAAAAATAGAAACAGCGATTAACTCTGTGGAACTCTTTGTGTGGTAATGAGAAAAACGAGACAGTCTTGGAAACAGTAGTTTGAGATCTTTAAAATAATCTTTGAAAAATGATGTCTCAGATGTTTTAAAACTTTCCAAAATGTCTTTTAAAGAAATGAAAGAAAACAATAAGGATTTGAGTTTCTAGCCTCTCCTTTCAATCCCTCTCTCTACTGTCTCTTTGTCAGTCTGCAACTCATTCCTTTCAGTGATGAAGTACAGTTAAGCCAAAAGATATTTTATAAGTGTTCCTCAGTTGAATGTTGTGGCACACACCTGTAATCCCAGAAACTGTGGAGGCTGAGGCCATAGGATCTTGAGTTTGAACTCAGAGATAGCCTGTGCAACTTAGTGAGACTCTGCCTCAAAATAAAAAATAAAGTAGGATCTGGCGGTGCAGCTCAGTGGTAGAGTACTTACTTAGCATGTCTGAAGCCCTGAGTTCAACCCCCAGGAAGTGCAAAAATAAATAAATGAATAAAGAAATATTCCTCATTTATACCTTCCTTTGGACTAGAAAAAACAAACAAAACCATAGTTGCCAAAGAAAAATACAAATTTAACCAGAATAAGAGTTTTTAGCCACTAAATGCATGACATATAATTTATCTTCTGTAATGAAAAATAAAATTAATTTGCAAAGGTAGAATATCTAAAGATAGTTGAGAAACAACTACATTAAAGAATGCAAATTGCTTTTAAAAGGAGATATGAAGGATATGTTCTTAGAGTAACCTTATTTGTGCATATTTCAAATTTAATTTTCAGTACTTAGAGATCCACTATCGCAAAATCATGAACACTGTCTATAGTGCTGATTATTGCATTTCCTAATGCTTCATTTTTTTCTTTTACTTTAAAAATTCCTTCATTTTATTCTCTCTTACATTAATAACTTCACCAAAAATTGTTAAACCAAGTCAATCACAACTAAAATTTGGTATTGATTGGATATCACGGGTCCAGAAAATTTGAAGCTACATTACTTCTTTCATTCTTCTATGTGTCCTGAGGTGGGGGTACAGCAAATATCATTTCCTCTTTTTAAATTGTATTATTGATAAAAGAGTATATATAGCCTCTTTTTAAAAGAATCACACAAAATATTTTCCAAAAATAATGTATGATCGAGATATCCTAAAATCATATTAGCAATTATGGGAAAACATTTTTAAAAAACAATTTAGAGTACATCTTTTGTTATATTCTCTTTTGAGGAAAATGGAGAGTTACAGGTTAAGTAAAGATAAACTTTGAAAATGAAATATATGATTTTGCAATGGAACTGTGTAGAACTAACTTTGGAGATCTATGGGGTCAAGCTAAGGTGCTTGAGTTTAGGAACTTTGAATATTGCTGTCAAGGATCAAATTGCCATCTTAAAATTTTGAATCTATCAACTGAGATCTACCTTATGATGAAAAGAGAAGTTGTACCTTTCTCATGTCCAACAATAGCAGTTGTTTATTGAATGACTACAGTAAGGTAGATACTACATTATGTGTTTTGGCATAATGTCTGATATAATCTTCACAAAAACTTAGAGAGATTGGAATGATTAATTTTACATGTGAGAACACCGTTCCAGAAGGATTAAGGAATTTACCCTAGATTACAGAGCATGAAAATGGCCACCAGTTCTGACATGTTTCTACTCTGTCATTTCACTAACATAGCTAAATTAAATTTAGGGACTAGGGAAACCATTCTTAAGTGACACTATGAAACTTGATTGCCTTTACTCCCTATTTTCTTTACTCTTACCTAGTCCTCTGTAAAAATATTTGATTTGATTTCTCTCTCTCTGGGCAAACCTTCTGGATTTGAGGGTCTTGATTTTTGTTGTTCTTGTAGTTTCCTTTAAGCAAGAACTAGGAATTGATGGAAACTCTAAACAAATTGAATTATATATTCATATGTCAGGGCAAATAAAATATTCTTTAAGTATGAAAGCTGTGGAAATGAAAATACAATGAGAACTTTGGATATACAGTTTAAGAATCAGTTATTTTTAAAATCAGATTTACAGGTATCATTGATTTCATTTAATAAATGTATTTAAAAATAAGTCAAATATTTATCTGTGACTTTAAGTTACTATACTTCTGTATAGGTGATTAGATTATAATAATTTTCCTTTGACACTACAGGGTAAAATGTTAGTGACTATTATGAATATGTAAATCCAATCTGAAAATAATCTATTAATTTTATTCTTAGTTTGAACCTATATTATATATTACAACACTATATATACATTTTGTTGTTAGGTGCTGTTGAGTTGGGTCTGACTCAGAGTGATCCTATGTATATCAAAATGAAGTACTCCCCCACACTGTGCCATGGCTGGCACTCTATCAGTGTTTCTCTGTTACTCAAGGGTTTTTTGTGTTTTTTTTTTTTTTTTTTTTTTGGTACTGGGGGTTGAACCCAGGGCCTCACACTTGCATGCTCTTCAAGTGCTGGACCACTGAGCTGTACCCCCAGCCCATTTCTTTCTTTTTTTTCTTACTTTTTTGAGACTGGGTCTCGCTAAGTTATGCAGACTGCCTCTGGTCTCCAACTTGCGATCCTCCTGCCTCTGCCTCCCAAACCTCTGGGATTACAGGGGTAAGCCACCGTGCCTGGCTCAAGGGTTTTTGATGGCTAATTGTTTTGAGACTGTTTTGGGAGTGGGCTGCCAGGTCCTTCTCCTGTTTTTGTGGTGCTGGGGATCAAACTTGGGGCCTCAGAGAGTGCAAAGTGGTACTCTATCAACAGAGCTAAACTCCTCCAGACCTCTATATGCATATATATGTGTACATGTTTATTTTTAAATTGTTTATAGAAACAATATTCTCAGTAGTCAGTGGTCAGACTTGATTCATAGAAAGTAAAGTTTAAATAATCATCTAACTTTTTTAATATAGAAGGATTTTTAAAAATATGTTTTCTTGTTTATTTATTGAAGAATGGATTCTTTCCAATATCCCTGATTTTATTTAATTTCTATAGCTTTTTAGTTCAAAGTCTTAAAAATTAATTTAATGGTGTGTTTTTTACAGACTTTGGAAACACTCATTCATCATTTTATATGTATACTAATTTAAAGCAAATAAATGTTCTGTAGTATAAAATGAGTAAGCTAACACACCATTTGTTGTCATTGTTGTTAGGTGCTGTCCAGTTGGGTCTGACTCACAGTGGCCCTCACAGGGTTTTCAATGGCTGATTATTTTGGGATTGCCTTGGGAGTGGATTGCCACGTTCTTCTCCCAATATACCATTTAGAAGTAAAATATTCAACAACTTTTGGAGCATTTTGTTTACCAAAAAATATCATCAAAGGTATGTTTTTGGAAAAGGTACAGCATTTTTTATTGAAACCAATGAGTTCGTATCTCAAATGTTAAAAGAAAAGAAAAGAAATTCATGTCAAGCATCTGGCTCCGGGTGTGTCATCATTCATGGATGGAAAAAAAAATATGTGATGACCATATGTGGTCATCAAATTTAGCCCTCTGGCACTGGTATATCACTTTTATACTTGGCAAAACCTTGTCTGACAACATTCCCAAACAGCTTGCAGCAGTTAATCAACTCTAGTCAGCTAGTACAGCTGATCCTCTCTGCAGATGTAGGATGGGAGGTTAGCTTCTGCAGCTCTTTTACATATCTCCCTGAGCTCTCCAGTCTCTAAAGTCCATTTGTCTGACAGTGGGTTCCTGGAGAAGGCATCTGCAAGTATAAACATTTTCCCAGGAACATATGCTGCATGAAGCTTAAACCCTATCAGGCATAACAGAAATTTCTTGTACCTTAAGGGAATTAACACAGAGATTTGATTTTGATAAAGGAGATAGACTTTATAGTTTGAAAGAATGCCAAACAAGCTGAAATTTGCAGCAGATGTGCTGACATCTCAATACTAGTGTATTTCTAATCTTTTGTAACATGAAGTACAAAAGCACAATAATATAAATGTATATGTACACACACAAGAACAGCAATTGCTATTTATTTGCCATGTGATTCATATATCTTTGGTGACTGAGTTATTATAAGGCTGAATCATTGTTCACTCAGCAATGACTAGGAAAGCAATTATACCTAATGGTGATATGATTTTTCAAGCAAATTGGCCTGCTAATGTCCTAGTATTGAAGGCAGTAAAGTTAATGGATAACTTGATTTCTCTTGGATTTTTATCTTCCTTTGAAGATTCAGTTGAATAGATTGACCTCTCAGCTCATTGCAGGAGTCTTCCTGAGTACTTTGAGCCTAAGCAAACTCCCTTTCTTTCATGCACTTGCACACATTACAATTATGTGTTTACCTAGCTTTTGTATAGAGCTTTGCACTTTTTATCCACAATTTTTATTTGGCCAATTGGGTTGCAGAATGTTTAGATGACAGGGACTAAGTTTCATGCTTTTTGTATGTGTTGAGTGTTGCAAGTACTCAATAAATATTCCTTAGTTAAATAACGGCAGGTGATTTAAACATATTAGACAATTTCTTGAGGATAAATTTGCCAACATCTTGGGAAAGGAACAGAAGGTAGATAAATGTGTTAAATAGTTCTATCAAAAATATTTACTCTCTTCACTCTGTCAAGTAAGTAAGGAAAGTAACTTAGCAATAAAAGGTAACATTTCTTCCTACATAACATAAATGAAATCAATATTTTATAATTCCATGATTTATAATGCCTTTATCACTTCAGTAAATTATTGACTGAAGTCTTTCAATTTTGGTTGAAATGCAGGAAACAGAGTCGGTATTAATTTTAAGAGGAACATATTTGTAGAAATAGAAAGCTATAAATACCTGGCTTAAATATTCTAGACCAGGAGGGACACTGGCTGTTGGCACAAAACTTCTTGGCTTCGGGACACCTGGGGGCCGTGCTTGGTTCCCTGGATTGGACGAAGAGACGTGAAGGTTTTGGTCGAGGTCTGGAGCTCCAGGAAGAAAACCAGGCAGACTTCTCCTGTTTTGGTTCTGCACATCTGCAAGAGAATGACAATCTCAATGCAAATTTAAATTTAGCCCATTTTATTGAATCCTTCCTAAAATAATTTAACTTTTTAATTCAGATGGTAGATTATCTCCTGCTGCCTGTCATTTTAGTGCCTTTTCCTTTATTTTCACTATCCATCGATACTACCACTTGACCCCTAAACCAGAGAAAAATACTATATATATACATATATATACATTTTTTTCAGAATCCCATAAGATTGATTCTGCCTTTTTAAAGAAATAACCTGATTTCTGTATTATTGCCAGATAAATATGTTACTGTTTCTATCCTCTCTCAGATGGAAATTTGGAGGTTTTCTATTTCTACTTACTGTACACTAGTCTGTGTAATATTATGCATAACCCTAATAAGCAATGCATGCATTTTTTTATTTAAAAATATAAATGATAGCCATTCTATTACCTTTTTCCCTTTTTCTTCTCACATAACCACCACTTGGGTATCTCCTTGATTGGATATCTTTTTTTTTTTTAAAGACTATCAGTGTTTTACCTCTCATTTTTGTCTATAAAATATCAGAGTTTTTTGCAAATACATCTAGTTAGTTTATCAACATTGTTGTTTTATTGGAGCAAAGTCCATAACAATGTTTTCAAATATGATAGGAGTCATTATCAACACAAGTACCATCAACCATTGGTTAACAGCAGGAGTATGTTCTAGGGGTGCATCATTAGGCGATTTCATTGTTGCATAAACATCATAGAGCATTTCACAAGCTAACACAGCTGTGACATCACTAGGTAATATAATCTTATGGGGCCAACATTGTATTTTCGGTGCATTATCGACTGCAACATCGATACGCAATTTGTGACAGTAATTCTGACTGTTTCAAAGACATATGAATGAGAGGGACAAAGAAACTGGTTCTGAATTGATATAAAGGAAATTTATAACAGCCAAACAAAGATTTAAGTAAGTACTCTAATTAAGCATACAGTAAGATCAGAGTGGTATGTATATCATAAACAACAAATTACAATGGTTTTGATACAGCTATGATGCCAAGATTTATGAAAATTCGTGTATGGGAAGGGTATATTTCTGTATCTTTTAAGTATCAAAATAATTTTTTTAAATGCACTGGATTTTCTTTGAAAATAATAAACTCTCCTTCATTAAGGAAATTCAAGCATAGCCTGAATGAGCGCCTAGAAATATTTCAAAAAACCGATGAAGGAACATAGACACCCAGGGAATGGTCCTTTGGACAGAGGCATAAATTGATTCTGGTAATAACAGCCTCATTAAGGTTATGTATACATGGAGTGCTAATGAGGGACAATTGCCAGATGATTTATGTATTTATTTAACCTTAAAGTTACAGGAAGAGACTGGGTTTATAATTATTAACGTAGGATTGCTAACTTTGCACTGGTCTGTGACATGGAGAATCTGTACAGACATGATTTATATTAGGAACAAATAGAAAACCTTATCACTTGATCCCATTAAAATAGAGATCCATCATGATAATCCTATAGCAGTTTGCTTCCCACAAGGATCCTATCCTGAACTTTTCTTAGATCTGGGGCACACACAAAAGATAGGCTTTAGAACTCTTCTTGTCCTTGGGAAGGTGGCCTGGAATGAGATCCCAAGTGTAAAACAATGTTAAAATTGAGTCATTATAGCAGTGATAACTGGAAAATATTAAAAGAGAACATACATCTTTTTTTATTGCATTAGTGCCAAAAGCACTGTGGTCATTAAGTTTCAGAAAAACAAAAAGGCAAAATCATGATCAAGAAAATAATAGTTCACAGCGATAAAATTCAGAATAGTGGTTCACTTTAGGAACAAACATAGATGATTGTTGGTCAGAAAAGGGAACTTTATACGATGCTGGAAATGTTTCATATCTTAATTTTGGTGGTGATTACATGAGTGTATCTTTATTTTAAAAAATCATGGAAAGCCAGGCATGATGGTGCAGCATGGAGGAGGCTGAGGGGGAGGATCTTGAGTTTGAAGCCAGCCTGTGATACATAGTGAGATCCTATCAAGAAAGAAAGAAGGAAGGAAGGGAGGAAGGGAGGGAGGAAGGGAGAGAGGGAGGGAGGGAGAGAGGGAGGGGGGGAAGGGGGGGAGGGAGAGAAGAGAAAGAAAGAAGATCATGGACCCAGAATTTGATGTTCTCTGTGCACATTACTGCATGTATGTTATCCCACAATTAAAAAATATTTATGTAGGGTTAATTTCTAGCAATAGCTAATAGAAGATTATTAGATTCTCTCTCATTGTCATTTTTTCTTATTAAACGATTGGCAAAGTATTCCAATTTTATCTTGTAAACTATGCTGCAGTAAAAAAATGCAGTAGGTTAAGTGTCTGGAAAGTGGCTGTACATGTCTAACTTAGGTCATTAGGTCCTTAGACCTGAAGCATTAAAACATTTGGAACCCAGAGGATCCCATCCCCAAAGTCTTTATTTTAGGAGTAGAATATGGGCAAGTTTCTGTCTGACACCGCTGAAAGAGATCACCATTCAGAGATCACTTGCTTCCTTCCGCGAGGCATCAGTTTACAGTCTAGGTCATCCTGGAAACTCCCGCTTTTCTCAAAGTTAAAGCAAAGTGTGAAGCCAACCTGGCCTTAAATATATTTGTTTGTACTAAACTAGGGGATTCCTGACCACACACATTTCTTTGGATCTAATGACATCAAGTTCAGAGTGTCCTTTGATTTAATAGTAGAGATTGACAATCCCACAAAATGTCCAATTAACCCTGTATTCAAAAGGAAAATGCTAATTACAATGCAGTTTCATGGACCAGAGAACATCATAAAGTGATAAGTAATATATTTAAATATATTTTAAGAAAACTATCCTCAAAAATGTTTAGGTAAGTAATGATGATGATCTGACTTGTCCACTCAAACAAGATTTCTGATTTACAAGGTAGCTTCATTGCCACTTCAATTCTTTTTCTTTTTCTTTTTCTTTTTTTTTTTTTTTTGTGGTACTGGGGGTTGAACCCAGGGCCTCGCGCTTGCATGCTCTGCAAGTGCTGGACCACTGGGCTGCGCCCCCAGCCCATTTTTTTACTTTATTGGGACAGGGTCTTGCTAAATTACACAGATGGCCTCTGGCCTCAAACTTGTGATCCTCCTGCCTCCACCTCCCCAGTAGCTGGGATTAGGGTCAATCATAGATGGTTTACCTTCACCACGTGTTAAATACTGTAAGTTGCAAAAAGAGTGTTAGTTTCTCTCCTAAAGTTTGCCTGTAGGTTTAGTGTTAAGTCTTTATCATTACTGAGCATCACTGGTCTTTGGTAGATTAATCATATTTTCATCATAACATCACTTTCTAGTCACAAGCTTCTTCAAAGGCTCAGACCACCAGATGAATAAGGAGCTCCTTTGAATTTCTATCTGGCTTTGAATTTCTATCTACTGTTTTAAAAATGTATAACTAACTTATAAATATTTTACACACTCTGCAACTCTTTACCTTGCAGGCTACTCTGTTGCTGTAATTTAGGAAGTGATGAAGCATTTTGGACTGTATTAGTGTCAGTCTTGAAAGAAAATACTCATCAAGGTTTGTGCTTGTCTTCAAATACAAAAAATGAAGCAAACACATATTAAAATTCATAATTTTGTTATTTCTTGTATATATTTTTTGACTTCTAAGTTTTTCCAATGATTCCCTGGGGTTAAGCTTCATTAAATGCTGATGAAAAATGAAAAAAAATTTACCTTATTTGTATAATATTAAATAATGTCTGAAGTGTATTTTGATAAAGGAAATAATTATATGCATTTCTTTGGATGACTTATCAATTTAGTTTAGAATTTTACAAATTGTGGACACTTATTTGTAATTGTAGTTTCCATCAATTACACAAGTCATAATTCTTCATGCTAACTTTTCATTATAGCCTAGAATTTAATGGTTTGTCCTGATAATGGAATAAACACAGATTATAATTTATTTGTATACAAATTTCACAAGTCTTTATAGTGAGATTGCAACTTACTACCTTAGAAACCCCACATCTCTTGTCTTTTGAGAACTTCTTTAAATTAAAGTAGAAGTAATGATTTTCTATAGCTTTCAATATTTGAGAAAATATTCACCAATACCCTATCCCCAAAAGTCATTAATTGATCTTCTTGCCTAAATTAAATACATTTGTTTGTTTTCTTATATTTAAGTTACTATCAAAGAAATTTTGAAAGCTTTCTAATTCACAAACTAGAAATACCTATTTCCAATTCACCAAATTTAAGGCATAAAAGTCACACATGTATTTCTTAGATGTCTATATTTTGAATAACAAATGGACAATGAAAACTCATTGAATTATACTTTAATACTTTCTTATTTATAAGCAAATATTTTTCTTCAGATACCTTTACATCGGAACTTCATCTTGTCCTTGGTTTGACATTAAATGTTCCCATTTTCAATTATGCAATGCAGTTTTCCTTATTAATTCACCTGTTTATATTCATTACAATGAAAATATGTTTTTACATCTGAACTTTTACATTCTGTAAGATAAAATGTGTGTGTGTGCGTGTGTGTGTGTGACTTAATGTAATGGACTCTGTGGAATTAAACATTTTAAATTCCACTGTTCAAAAGAAGTAAATGACAGCGTTTAAGGTATCAGTCTGACTGACTGTAACACCTCAACAACTGTATTTTTAGTCAGAATATAAGAAAACATTTATTAGCTGGCTGTATTCATTCTTACCTTTACAGGCCATGAAGATGTCTGAATCACTTCTTCAAAGGCAGCCAAGTTAAAAGAAAAGGCTCTTTTTGCTGCAGTGAGGAGTGAAAACAGCATGGATAAAACTTCAGAAGATGTCCGTCTACCTCATGTCAGCTTTCAAATAACAAGAAGGGAGCACTTCACTGTTTGTTGAGTGCCTGATTTTATCTGTTTGGACAACAGAGGGGGATGAAGCCATCACCAAGGTAAACAGTGCTTGGAAAGTATCCTCTACTGTGCTGGCTGAAGGAGCCATTTAAAAATAAAAAAAGCGAGGAAGGAAAGCATACAATATTCATTTTAGGAGTCTTATTTCCACTTAGCCGGTTTGTATGTCTTGGGATAGGCACATTTGTATTTACTCTTATATCACATATAGTCAATGTTTTAAATTTCTAGAAGTGATGCAATATCCTATTATGTGTAAGACTATCATTATAGTAGACACAATTCTTTACGTGTTAAAAATGTTTGAACATCATTACTCTTATTTTTGTTGTTGGGATTTTTCTCTACCCTTTTCCCCAAGACAAAGCCAATAAACAAACTTTCAATAAGCTCATAAAGCTAGTCAAAACTTACAGATACTTCACTGATTGTATACTAAAAAAGGTGGTGTAACCCCGACTAGACAGCTCACATTTCTAAATGCAGCTGCCCAGGTGACCGTGGGGATTTTGTTCACCTAGTCAGTGGCCCTGGATGGCTGGATTTGCAAAGGTTGAACCTGCAGGGTATGGGTATATTGCATTATCAGAAATTCTGTCTACTTCTAGAAATAGTTACGTAGCTTCAGAAGGTATAGTGATGAAAAATTTAAAGTCAGCCTAACTGTGGTACATTGTCAAAAATTTAGATTTTTCTTACTTGGCAAAGAGGTTTTCTTTTCTTCCCCCTTCCATCCCCTTCCCCCTTCCCTGCCCCTCTTCCTTCCCCTTCCCTTTCCTCCCCCACCCCTTCTTCTTCTTTTTCCTTCCCCTCCTCCCCC
>VMDO01009491.1:19256-65497 GCA_007922755.1 Pedetes capensis | reverse complement strand
TGTTTTTCATGGGTCTTTGCAAAAGCTTTAATCCAAAGAATTTAAGTTACTTATGGTATCAAACAAGGTAGTCATAATTAACTAGCTAATTTTGACTGTTCTATAGAGCACCAACTCGAAAAAAAGGGAAAGATTTAATTAAACGTATTAGAACTACAAAATGCAGACTATCCCTATATTTGGACACAGTCATACAACTGACAGATGGGATCTTTCAGTATTTAATCTGCAATGGAGAAATCCCAGGCCATCTAACCTGGTAGGCTATTGGTGAGGTTAGTCATTGCTTATTTCTTCTCTTGAGCATTCTCTCTGTCCTGCCAAGGACAGTACCAACATTGTTTTTCTCGTTTTAAAAGCCTAGCATTTACCTACCCCAAGTCTCCCTTCTCTCTATTCCTTTTGGTTTCTTAGTCTTTCTTACCCCCTTGTGTCTGTCAGCTTGTTGTGCTGAGGGGCGTTCTTGTTGCTGTGATGCTGAAAGCTATGTCACCAGTATCTCAGGTACCAGCAGGGCCACTCATGGTGGACAGGTTTCAGCTGAGCTTCCAGACTAAGACAGACTAGGGAGGGCCTGTAGCCCACTCCCAAAACAATTAGCCATTGAAAACCCTATGAATAGCAGAGAAGCATGTAAAAATATATTGTGCTGGAAAATGAGCCCCCCAGGCTGGAAGAAACTCAAGAAATGACTGGGAAGTGTTGCCTCCCAAAAGTATCATATACCTTAATGATGGAATAGAGTAAAGCACCTGGGAGGACCTCCATTTGCAGGTGTAGCATGACTCAAAATGAGAAGAAACAGTGGTTACAACAACAGGCTCAAACACAGAAAAAAAAAATCGTGTTCATGGTACAGGGTTGGGTAGTGTTTTGTTCTGCTGTACATAGGTTGGCTGTGAATTGGACCCAACTCAAGGGCACCTAACAAGAAGAAGTCTTTCTCAAGGAGAACCTCCCAAGCCCTCTTTCATAGAACTCTTAGACATTTCAAGCATCCTAATAACCTGAGCTTAGGCAGCTGGGCAGTGTTGCTCTGTGGTCTGCAAGCTGCCCCACCTCCTCCCCTGCTGCTATGGGTGATGCATCCAGCTTTACATTGACAGTCCTCAACCCACCTCACCTTACCTGGCTGCCTCCACAGGTGAACCAGGACCACCATTAGTTCTCAAGATGGTCCCACCATCTGCTCAGCCATCTGCCACGCCTTTCCAAGAGGCCCCAGGCTGTTGCTGATCTTGTCCCCTCCTTTGATTCTATGAAAATCACTTAGTGAGGGGCCAGGTATGCTAGAGCACACCTGTCATTCCAGCTGCTTGGGAAGTTGAGGCAGAAGGATCAGGAGACCTAGGCCAGCCTAGGCAACTCAGTGAAACCTGGTCTCAAAACAAAACAAAACGATGGGGCGGGGTTGAGGATGTAGTCCTGTGGTAGTGTGCTTGACTGGCCTATGAGAGCCTTTGGTTCAATACCTAGAACTGAAAAAAAAAAAATCACATAGATTGCAATATGAAAAAAGAAACCTCAAAAATCAATATCAGAAAACTTATAGGATCAATGGCTTTGCCCCTTGCTGGGAAACTGTCTTCTGGTCTCCCTTCTCTCCTTAGCCTCTGACCTGCTGCTCAGCTGTGTGGGTTTGTTTATAACTCAGGATGCCTTCACTGTTCTTGCAAGTCCTAAAAGAAGACCCCCTGGCATCCCCATCCTCAGTTCTAGCCAAAAGGAAATAGGAAAAAAAAATCAGAACATAATCCATGCACAGTTATCCTCTGTCTGTGGCCTCTTTACAGAACACGTCGCAGCTGTTCTGAAAGGTTGTCGATTCAATATCATATCATTGTTTAGAACTTCATCCACTACTTAATGGTTAAATATTTGAGTTATATTTTCATGGCTGAGAGGCTCATCAACATAGTCTCTTTCAGGACCAAGGGAGAGATTTCCAATTTATTTATTTATTTTTTGCGGTACTGGGGGCTGAACCCAGGGCCTCGCACTTGCATGCTTTGCAAATGCTCAACCACCGAGCTGCACCCTCAACCCATTTTTCTTTTTGAGACAGGGTCTCGCTAAATTACGCAGATGGCTTCTGGTCTCGAACTTATGATCCTCCTGCCTCTGCCTCCTGAGTTGCTGGGATTACAGGTGTGCACCACCATACCTGGCTCAATTTATTTTAATCTACAGTATAACAGAGGAGGAATTCCTGTACAAAACAAAATAAAATAAATGAAAAACAGTAATATGACTCAAGCTGGGCACGGTGGTGCATGTCTGTAATCCCAGTGACTAGGGGGGCAGAGACAGGAAGATCACCAGTTCGAGACTAGAGGCAGTCTGTGTAATTTAGTGAGACCCTGTCTCAAAAAGTAAAAAAATGGGCTGTGGATGCAGCTCCATGGATTTGCAAGCACGCAAGTGCCAGCAAGGCCCTGGGTTTGACCTCTAGTACTGCAAAAAATAAACAAACAACAACAACAAAAAAAAACAACAATAACAACAAAAACAATATGTCTCAAATATCATCTAGGGAAAAAAAATAGGAGACGGAGTAATATGTAAGCCTATAGGTCTGGGGCATAACCAAGGATCACATTGAGCTGGCTCAGAATACTTCATTAGATTTTTTCCTCCACCCCTCTAGTACTTGAGGCCTGAACCTAGGGCCTCACACATACTTTGCAAGTGCTTTACCACTTGTCTGCACCCCCAGCCATTTTTTTCATTTTTTGAGTCAGGGTCTCACTAAATTATGCAATCTGCCTCTGGCCTCATACTGCAATCCTCCTGCTTCTGCCTCCTGAGTCATGGGGATCATAGGCATGTGCCATAGAGCATGGCAGTTTGTGGTTTTCTGCTTCTGGTTTTACTATAAAAAGTATGTGTTCCTAAAAGTTTTATATATGTATAGATGCATATATACATAAGCATATATAAACAATATATACTTAAACGTGCAAATATATGAAGTAAGAGAGAAGTACTTTATTTCTTGATTTTTATAAATACTTTTTGGATGCAATTTGAAAACATTTCATTCAGCTTAAAAATATTTTAAAATATTCACAATAATGCAGAAAATTACATTTATTTTCAAATGCTATGTTATTCTGTTTTATGAATACAATAAAAACAACTTTGGGTCATTGGCATATTAATGGACAGTTATATTCTTTCCATTATGTAAGGTAATGGTTCTTATGCACATATATTGCAGTTCTTTTAAGTTATATACACAGGAATGAAATTGCTGGTTTATGGGGTATGATCTTCATCTTCAGCGGATATCACTGAATTGCTCTCCACTGTACATATACCAATTTACATTTGCAACAGGAGTGGATAAGAGTTCTCATTTCCATAAATCCTTTCCAATCAGGCATGGTCAGCATGGTGGGGGATTAATGAAGAGATTATTAAATATTAATTTATGAGTAGAGAGCAGCCAGAGGACTTAATTACATTATAATCTGAGTAATAGAAATGCTTTTGTCTATACCTATGTTTTCCTGACTCATACTGTCATATGAAAATAATTAATAACAAATTTTATGAATGGCCTATAAAAATGATGGCTACAGGCATGAATGGTATGGAAATGGATTATAGTTCAGTGATAAAATAGCTCCTTTCATCCAGTGCTACTCATGGCATGATCTCCTAAAATGTGAATCCACCTAAGAATTCAATCATGCAGCACCTAAGGCATGCATTTTGATGCACAAGTCATATCCCTGAATTTATAATTTCACATTCTAAGATTTGTTGTGGAACAAGACAAGATGTGTATAAACAAGTAAAGGAAGTAAGGAAGCAAAAAAGGAAGGAAGGAAGGAAAGAGGGAAGGAGGGAAGCAGGGAGAGAGGGAGGGAGGGATTTGAAATGATTAACAGTAGTGAGGTGTAGACAACTTAGGTTTCATAACTGGGAAAATAGGTAAAAATGAAATATTGTGGATTTTCACTCTAGAGTTGTAGGGAATTGTGGTACAGCCCAATGGGATAGAGAGGAGGCTTGGTTTGGATAGGGGCCTATCTAGCCCACCTAGAGGTCTAAGATTTGTTGTGAAACAAGACAAGATGTGTATAAATAAGTAAAGGAAGTAAGGAAGGAAAGAAGGAAGGGAAGAAGGAAGGAAGGAAAATATTGTGAGAAATATTATTAGTGCTGTTTTTTTCCAGAGGTAAGTGATATAGCTACCCTACTAAATATGAAAAACTCAGTCTTTTAGTGTAAACTGGGATGTTTCTTCTGTAAGGATGTGCAACTTTTATGCTATTAGTCATGTATATGTACATGTAAGTAAACTTCATTTCAAAGAGCATATCTTTACTGTCTTACACGAATCTACTCTTTTGATGCAGTGCCTCATTAATTTATTCATTCAGAAAACACTTATTAACTTTTCATTATGTTCACAGCATCGTGGAGCAAACTGAAATATAATGAAATGGCCACTCCTCCAGGGAATGTGTACTCCAGAGGAATATCACAACACAGCGATTCAATATTCCACTTAATTTTTAAAAATTACCAGTCACTTTCTACCTCCTGTACATAAAATGCTATAACTCATCCTCCCTCTGAAAAGCAAAACTAATTAGAATAAAAAAAATGTATCACTCATATGGGCAATTCATTATTTCACATATGCACATAAAATTTTCACTTTCTCTGTTTAGAATAGGAAAGTGATAATTATTGAGATATTCATTCTTTTATTAGTAATTTTTAATGTACAACTTAATGGGTCTCATTATGACATTTCCATACATGCATTTCGTTGTACATTGCTCACATTCACTTCCCCCTTCCCCTCTCATGACCTCCCTCCCCCCATCCTCCCCACCAATGGACTCCCTTATACTTGCATGTCTTTTTTTGTGTGTGAATATATCTATCTACGTAAGTAATAAGAATAGTAAAACTGTATCACTCGTCTTAGTAGATAGTGAAAATAATTCCTGTCCCTTCTCTTTCTACCTGGATAAAAAATGACATTGATCCAAAGGACCAGAAACAAAGGAAAAGAATTCTAGATACACAGTAGAATCTGTCTGAAACTAAGAGAGATATGATTCTGGAGCAGACTTATCTAGAAACTCCCCAGTGACCAAGATGACATGGAAAAAACTCTGAACTTTAAGTTCTGTGCCCAGTGACTCTATGGGACAAATATTTCATAATCAGTATGTTGTATTTATTATATATTAGAAAAAAATATTGAGCTTTGAGTTTTTGTTTATATTCTCTAAAATAAAATTACTGCTGTAATTTTATAGTAGTAATGTAGTATATTGACATGAAAAACTGATTTTAATTGTAGTATAAAATATGAAATGAAAATTATTCAACAGTATCTTCGCTGGTATTTATAGGCATGTGCCACAGCACCCAGCTAAAATCTTATACCAACTGTTCTTCACTGTGCTCAACTTCAGTAATAAGCAGAGAAAAATAAAATGAGACATCATTAAACATTTTTAAAAATGGCAAAAATTCAAAGGCTTGACCATGCCAAGTATTGGTAGAACATGGAACAATATTAGCTTTAAACACTGCTGGTGAGAATGCACATTGCCACAAAACTGTTGAAAACAGTTTAGCATTATTTAGTATATTTAAAGAGGTGCATAATGTATGCCCTGGCAATTCCACTTCTATGATTATACCCGAAAGAATACTTGCACATTTCTACATGAACTATATGTAATCATATGTATGGAAGTATTGGTCATTATAACTTCAGGTAGGAAATAGCCAAAATGTTCATTTGTAAAAAGTTTGATAAATAGTTGCATATTTATACAATCAAATACTACATATAAGTTAAAATGAATGAATGGCAGGTACATACATGTAATATGAATATTTCATATAATCATGCTGTTGAGTAAAGGCAATTCACAGAAAAATATGTATATAGAAAGATTTCATTTCTATAAAACTTGAAATGGTCTGAATCAATGATGAAGTTACATACTAAAACTACACTTGTTAACATGAAGCTAGTATATGACCATTATAAGCACCAGATTGGAATTTAATTACCATAATGGAAAGAGAACAATATGTGAATGGCTCCAGGGCTTCAAGTTGATTCTTAGTTCCTGGCAATATTCTAATTCTTATCTAGTGTAGTTTGTAGTTTGCTGCAGCCTCTCTGGAGGGCAATCTCACAGCACTTGGGTATAGACTGAGAGTATGTACCTTAGTGAAGTTCTCCCATAGGTCCATAGGGAGGATTCGAAATGATTAACAGTAGTGAGGTGTAGACAACTTAGGTTTCATAACTGGGAAAATTAGATAAAAATGAAACATGGTGGAATTTCACTTGAGAGTTGCAGGAAATTGTGGGATAGCCCAAAGGGGTGAGGAGGAGGCTTGGTTTGGATAGGGGCCTATCTAGCCCACCTGGAGGTCTGATCTATGGCTCAAGGCAAGATGGCCCCCAGTGATTTGAATGTCATTCCTAACTGGTTGCACTCAGCCCCTTAGCACCAACATACGATTGGCTGACTTCCATTTTGAGGCCATTACCCAAAAACTATATAAGGACAGTGCACAGGACACTCAGCAGCCGTTCCATACCAATCTGAGCTATGCTGTACCACTGCACAGTCCTGCCACCCCATCATCGCGGAGGTTGCGCTTGCGCAACCAAGAGAGAAGACTGCAGAGTGAAGAGTGTCAGAAGCCACTCCATCGGGAACCAACAGCAGCAGAAGAGAAGATGACCTATGCGGAGGACATCCGGGATGCTGGGACTTGGATGGCAGCCGCAGAGGCTGGAGCCATGATACTTCCGCAATCCCAAAGGGCAGGCTTGAGGGCTTTATTTCTTTATAGGAGGTGTACAATACAACCTGTACTAAAGTCATCTGGAAGCCATCCGACCTTGACTACGTCTGCCGTGCCTCGCCAGTCCCCTGGTGTGGGGTCCCTATCCCGGTTGGAGAAGAAAGAGCTAACATGTGCACCAGCCACAGGGAGGGGTGGACCCACAGAGAGTTGTTGTTTTTGCATGCAGATATTAGAAATGATGAGCTGGATGTGCATGTTCTAACCTGAATAGAAAGTGGCAAAGTGCTTACTAAAAAGAGTAACAGAGCACAGTTTATCTAGCTGCTGGTATCTACTGATGTTTATTTCCACTTCCCAGTGATTTTAGATCCTGGCTTTCTGTCACTTTTTCCAATACTACTTTTATCTTAACTGTTGGAAAATCCAGTATAAACATAAATGATCCCAATAATTCCATACCCTCCTACTTTTCTCCCACAATTTTGTTTTCTACTCTAACTCAGCCTCTTTGAAAAAACATAAACATAGATATCTTATTTGTACCTTTTATGCTATATCTTAGATATTGTGACTAGTAAATGAAATCATCACATAAAATTCATATATCCTCTTGCTCTATAGTTTGTCCTTTATTTCTGGAGCACTTCTGGTACTCCTTGTTGTTGTTAGGTGCCATCGAGTTGTATCTGACTCATAGCACTCTTCAGAGAGTTTCCAATAGCTGACTCTTTTAGGGTTGCCTAGGGAGTGGATTGCCACATCCTTCTCCCACTTTTGCGGTACTGGGAATCAAACTCAGGACCTCAGAGACTGCAGAGCAGCACTCTACCTACTGAGCTAAATCCCAGCCCCCTGGTACTCGTACTGTGATAGATTTTTTGATACACCAATCCTATCCTATTCTTCTCTCTCTTGATGCCCTTTTTTCTCTAATTTACCAAGCCTAAATTCTATGGAAACATTATTATAATCATACTCTTGCATATAAGCATTTCCTGTTTCCTAGTGCCTACAGCCATAGCACTGTGGCTTCTGATCCCCTCAGATAGCGGAAGATAAGCAGAGTTGGGGGGTGAGGGGGGATTGTTAGTACTTGGATGAGACATCACCTGGGAATACGAGATACCCTAGGCTTGGGAAAAGGACCCGGCAACCCACTCCCAAAAGTCAATTCGCCATTGAAAACCCTATGAATAGCAGAGAAGCACTGACAATAGTGTTTTGCCTGTTATACATAGAGTTGCTATGAGTTGGACACTGACTCCATAGCACCTAACAACAACAACAACAACAACAACAATTGTACTTATATATTTAAGTAGATGTCTGAACACAGTAGACATTTTCTACCTCATTAATGTCTTGCTTTCCTTACTTACATATTTGAAGAAGTCTTTCATTATCCCTCGAATCTTAACAAGTTGACTAGCATATAACAAATGATTGTTTTGTAGCATTTCTTTTTGAATCACATTCTTTTGATTCATTCAATCATTTATTCTTTTATAAAAGGGAAATTTCTTTCATTTTTTTCCTCTTCTATTAGTTATGTGTAGAGACTAGAATTAAGGTGTCTAGACCCATGGCCTTTAGTGGACCTAGTTCACTTTCTTCCCCACTCAGAGGATTTATGTTGCTTTTTCAGTTCTGTGTATTAAACTGCTTTGCCTTGTAGGCGGAAACAATGAACTGGGAAAGATTGTTCATTCTTTCCTTTAAACACTTTTCCTTCTGGGAAAATCTAAATGAAGAGTCTCAGGGATTTTTTATTTTTTATTTTTATTTTTTTGCCTTTTCTGAGACTCTGAAATGGTAGAGAGGAGATGGATAGCTACAGCTTTGTCCAGATTTTTGCTAGCCTGTCTACACATCTCTTCAAGCTGATGTTTCATATTGAAAGTAAATATTTTGAAATAATAGGATTCAAGGCATAGAAAGAAATCTTTAAAATCATATGTTAGATGCGTTCCCGGGTTATGATGGCTCAACTCATGACTTTTTGACTCTACAATGGTTTGAAAATGATAAGTATTCAATCGATTTTTTTACAGATAAAATCAACATGATATTTCCTGGTATTATACCCTCTCAAGATGCTGGACAATGGTACTGTTTAGCTGCTCCCAGTTAATCAAGCCACCATGAGGTTAAATAACCAATAGTCTGCAATGTGCTGTGTTGCTAAGCTGTGTTTTTTTGGGGGTTATGTGTAGTAAATGCATTTTCAACTTATGATATTTTAAATTTATAATGTGTTTAGCCATCATAAGTCAAAGAACATCTATATAGTGTTTCCTAACAAGTGTCTTAGCTTGCAGCTGTAGCCTTGTGACATCCACCCCCGTCAGATCTCGAAAACTAAGCAGGGTTGGGCTTGGTTATTACTTGGATGGGAGATCACCTAGGAACACCACGTGATGGAGGCTTGGGAGACTACCCAGCAACTCACTCCTAAAAATCAATCAGCCATTGAAAACCCTAAGAATAGCAGAGAAGCATTGAGTAGCTATGAGTTGGATACTGACTTGACTCGACAGCACCTAACAACAAGTAACTTAGGTATACCTGTTTGTCAGATCACATGTTATTCTGATAGTAAGTTGTTGTTGTTGTTAGGTGCCGTCAAGTCGGTATCCAACTCATAGTGACCCTCATAGGGTTTTCAATGGCTGACTGTTTTTCGGGATTGCCTTGGGAGTGGATTGCCAGGTCCTTTTCCCATTTTTGCGGTGCTGGGAATTGAACTCAGGACCTCAGAGACTGCAGCGCAGCGCTCTACCAACTGAGCTAAATCCCAGCCCCCGATAGTAAGTACTAAGAGTTAATTCCTGAAAAAAAAAAGCAAGTAGCAAATAAAATGCTATGCCTGAATTAATGCAATGAGCAACAGAGATATACCCTGACCTTAGCTTGTGACATATCCTTTTCACTACATTTTCTATTTTACTGTTTTGCTCTTAGTAAATCTCATGAAACAACAAAGAGTATGTATTTTAGTCTTTTGGTTTATTTTCAATTTAAGTCAATTAAAGATTTTAAGCTAATTTTTAAAAGCACATTATAAACTGACATATTTTAGATAGTTAATCAGGAGCAGGGACATTAGTCTACAGGTTCATGCTGTTACAAATTGAGATACTCCACCCAATTTTTAATAAAAGAGCAAAGAGAGGTTACATTAAATTTCAAAGGCCTGCCTTGTGTCCAACTATCAGTGTGCTATTATTACACTTAGTGTCTCATTCCTCATGAGGGAAATCTTATTTTTTAAAAAAAAATCTCCTGTCACTTTCCAAGTTGTCATTTTTGAAAATCTACCAATCAAAGGAAATTGTGATTCTTTGAGCCCCTCTTCTGTACTCTTTGTAACCATGGAAACCAAACCAAACTGTTACCAAGGTTACCTTCCAGCAACCATCACTTAACTCTCATTATCAGTTTTTCTTAGGATCAATAAATGCATTGAAATTGTAGCATAAAAATGCTGTATTGTGTATAGTTTATAGATGATTACATGAGTATTTTAAATTCTCACTCATTTAAAATTATACACAACTGCGTTATATATAGTCCAAAGCAGAGGCTCTGGCACTCATATGGTAATGATGGTAACATTTTGAGCAATTGATTGTCTGACAAGGATTTAATCAGACCTTGATAGATTTTTTTTTTTAGAAAATATTACGTAGCTTAAGTTTACTTGGCCTTTTTTGTTTTTATTTTCCTTTATATGCCTTTATTCTGCAGTATTGTATACCATAATATTAGACATGCTACTATTGGTATCCAGCTTTTGTAATCACTCTATGGGTAGAACACAGAGGACTTGATTTTATATAAACAATAGAGATATATTATAACAACCCTGAGAAATTAAAAGCAACTTTATATCTTTGCATACAAATATATTTAAATATATTAAGGTGTGGTAAAAGAAAATGTGATTTCATTAAATAGATAATTTAATATTTTTCAGAGGCAATACATACTCTTTACATTAATAAAAATGTGAAGTATAGTTATGAATAATCAAATATTTTCAGATAGTTGTATTTAGATATTTGAATACTTTTAGAATATTTTTAAAATATCTTCTGATACCCATATAAAGGGACAAAAGTCAATTTTTCTTTTTCTTTTTCTTTTACTCTTTTTTTTTTTTTTTTTGGTTTATTTGAGACATGGTCTTGCTGTCCAGCCCCAACTGGCCTGGAACTCACTATGTAGACCACGCTAGCCTCAAACTTGTATCAGTCTTCCTGCTTCAGCCATCTTAAACAAAACAAACAAACAAACAAAAAGCTACACCACTAAATTATTAAAAAGATAATGGAACCAGAGGTTGGAAGTGGAGACTCATATTTTAAAACTTTTATATGGATTGGAACAGGGGTTGGAGGTAGAGACTCATATTTTAAAACTTTTATATGGATTGATATCTATGGTCGAGCTCTAATAACTTGAAAGAAATTTCAAATCATTGTTTCTAATATTTTGTAATTTTTAGTGATGTTTTTCACAGAAAAGGGAATGTGTGAGAATTTTTTTCTCTCCTAATTGACCACAATGGGAGAAGGATGTGGCAATCCACTCCCAAGGCAATCCTGAAACAATCAGCCATTGAAAGCCCTGTGAGGGTCACTATGAGTCGGACATGACTTAATGGCATCTAACAACAACAATTGACCATGAACATAAACACATGTACTAGATTTTCTAGGAGATTCTTATTCCCCACAAACACTTCTTTTCTGATCATCACTTGCTTTTTTTTTTCTGTTAGGGAGGTATGTACCAGTGAGACTGAGGCCCTGACGGTGGATGGTGCACAAGGAAGGGATAGCCAGGTAATGCCTATGTATGAATGAAAGAGGGACCCCATGAGTCAGAATACCAACAGGAACCAGGAGACACCTTCAAAATAGATCAGGAATATTTATGTACAAAGATTTTCTACTTCTTTGCAATTATTTTATTAATGTTGGGTGTGGAGTAATAAGTCATTTGCTATGTCCATTATCCAACTATTAAATCACTTTTGCTTGCACATCCATCATCTTACTTATGTTACATAACAGTAAAAACTAAAAAGGAAAAAAGTGGGAATTTTCAATAATATGAAATGAAAATCATATGCATGAAAATGTTAAAATAGGAGTAGGTCATGCTTGGGGTCAAAATATATGTAACCTTTGAGTTTTACTGTCCCTTCTATAATTCTGTGCTTTCTTTGAGACATGCATTGGCAAACTCACCTCCTGATTCTTTTCTTAAATGAATACAATGTATGATCTCATTTTACTAAAGGGAAGTTCCTCCAATAGAAAAACCTGAACAATGGAACTTCTTCTTTTGATCTTTTTGGCACATCCTCAGCCTTTGGCATATCCTCAGCCTTTGACAGTCCTTTCTAACTCATGTCACACTAGGAGCCCAGAGCTAGGTGCCCAGGACTGACATCACAGCGGCATGCCCTAGGTTAAATAAAACTGGAGGGAACATGTGCTCAGGCCCTCTTTTTGGATTCTGATGCTTTGCTCCCTTAGTAAGTTCTTATCTGTGTCTTGGATGCCTCTCTCTCTCTCTCTCTCTCTCTCTCTCTCCTCACATGCATTCTAAAGTGTAAACTTAACAAACTCTATAACTTTGTTTCATTCCCTGCTCCTCTTGAAATTCTTTTCTGCAATGAACCTAAGGACCTGACTTAAACTAAGTGGAGGTCCTTAGGCTAGGCAGCCATGCTGAGCTGTACCTCTCTGCTGATGAAGAGAGGGTTTGATTTTTGTCTTCTTTCAATTTTTTCTTCAAAACAACAGGCCTAGAAAGTCTAAAAGTCATATGATCGAAATTTCTTCATGTTCACTCAAAATTTCCTCTAGTGTATCAATGGCATAAAGCTTTCAAATATTACAGCTAAGTAGACATGAAGCAATAATCAGCTTGCTCTTCATAAAAATCTAGAGTTCTCTGTTTTGTTCCACAGAGGTTATTAACTCATTTAAAGTCGTGATTAGTTATACCAGTGTGTGAGCCAATATAAACATTTTTTTCAAAAAGTGAAAATGAGACACAGAAGGTTACCTTCCAGGCTAAAGATTTCTCCCTCCTGCTGCCTTCTCCTCCTCCTCCTCCTCTACTTCTTCCTCTCCTCCTCTTCTTCTTCTACCTCTTCTTCCTCCTCCTCCTCCTCCTCTTCTTCTTCTTCTTCTTCTTCTTTCTTCTCCTTCTCTTCCTCTCCTCCTCCTCCTCCTTCTTCTTTTCATCTTCTTTTTTCCCAGTACTTAGGGGTTGGACCCAGGGCCTCACTATCCATATATACTATGCAAGTGCTCTACCACTGAGCTACACTAGTAGCCCATTAAAATTTTTTTTTGTTTTTAACTTGAGATGGGGTCTTGCTAAATTACGCAGACTGTCTCTGACCTCGAACTCACAATCCCCCCATCTCTGCCTCCTGAGCTGCTGGAATTACAGGAGTGAGCCACTGCATCTGGTTTTTTTATTTCTTTTTACGACCTGGCATTTGTCTATTATTTTGGAGCTCTTTTGTTGATTGCCCTATTACACTGAAAGTGTAAAACCTGACTATCCGTGTAAAGAAAAATCCTGATAACTCTGCTACCAAGACTCTGTGATGAAAGAGTGAGGGGAAGATAATTCAAAATAGTTTTATCTTTTTTGTAACTAAAAGTGTGATTATCAAAGTAGCATGCCCTAAGGAATCTCACAGAAGTCCACGAAATCTCTCCTTTTTGTTAGTGTGATAGAGAAAGGGGAAGGGTTAGGTAGTCTACTAGTTTAAAGTAAAGAAAGAAAACAGCTGTACATAGGAGTTTTCAGTTTCAAAAATTATCATATATTAAAAGAAAAGACAACGGATTTTCTAAATAATTAATTAATTATTTTCCTTAGTACTTTATTTATAATTGCATTTATTAGTGTGCAGGTAAACTCACAGAAGAAAATCAATTATTGAAGTCAAGTGGAAACGAACAAAGAAAACAACAATGGCAAGGAAAAATGTGATAATTGTAGAAGAATTTAGCTGGAAGTATTTACAGATAAAGAAGTGGGTTAAGGGATTATATGCTGTCTGTGTTTAATGTTTTCTCTCATATTATATCTTTCTTATGACCAGGAAGAATTTGTGGAATGTTTCACTGATCCTTCTAAGTTGCTCTTCAAAAGGCTAATTAAAGTAGAACAACAACAACAACAACAAAAACACTTCTGCGGAATTTTAAGTGTGTTCCAGGGTAGATGTGCTTAATCTCTTCACCCTCAAGCATGTTTAACAAGTAATCTGGACTGATGAATCTAAAGGAAAGATGATTCCCCAAACCGTCTCTAGGTATTTGTTGTAATGTTTAATAGACCTCCCTTGACTGACAAGAAGTTCTCAAATCTGGGGGAAATGCTTTGTGCAGGAATTTAAATATCACATGAAAGAAAATGTGAAGCTATATATCTCTCCTTTGTGTACTTGCTAGTTGCAATGCCAGGCCCTCTGTCTCCTTCATTTGAATAGAAGTTTCCTAAAATATATGTCGATATTTGCCTTCTTGGCCTCCTTTCCCCACCCACCACCCGCCATTCACTGCCTAGACAAGTGAACTCTGGCTTCCACTTCCTAATTCAAAGGTCTATCACTTCTCAGAAACTGCTGTTTCCAAGTAACATATGGCCCTGTGGTTGCCAAAACTAACTATGCTTTGAAATCCTCATTGACTTGACCTCTCTTGGCACTTGACAATTGAAAACTCCTTTGTTTTGAAACACTTTCCTTCTTTGGCTTATTTGACATCACTTTCTCCCAATTTTTGTTTTTATGACTCTGAAAATTTTGGTGTTCCCTATGCTGCATCCTTGATCTTCTTTTTGATTTTATCATTATATATTCTCTCCTGGAACAATCTTATCTATATGCTGCCTCTAATTTTAATTAACCCCAAAACCATAGTATTAACTTACAGTTCTCCTGTGGTCTTGAGATTCTATAAAATTTTTATTAAACTGTATACATTTTGTTAGGTGTCACCGAGTTGGCTCCAACTCATAGTGACCCTCATAGGGTTTTCAATGGCTGATTGTTTCAAGATTACTTCAAGAGTGGATTGCTACATCCTTCTCTGGTTTTTTTTTTTTTTTCTTGGTGCTGGGGATCGAACTCAGGTCCTCAGAGAGTGCCAGAGCAGCACTTTATCAACTGAGCTAGACCCCTATTAAAATGTATACATGGTTATCTATAATGATGACTGAAAATTTTTTGATAGTTTATAAATTATATGCGTACATACACATACATACCCACACACATCAGCATCAACAACAACCACAAAAACAATTCCATGACAAATTACATTTTCAGCAACTCTAAATCTCTGTTATGTGCCTGTGAGCCACTCATGATATTGGACATAGGACTTAGAAACCAATGAAATAAATATACATGTGGCCTTCTAGGAGGTCTAGGTCCAGAAAGCCCCAGATCTCTGTGAAATCCCTTGTAGGGGTTACCATGCTTTCTTATTCTTCCCCATCATAGTTTGTACCATGCTTATTTCCTTATGTATGTCTCTTACATAGAGTATCGAAAGAAGAGCTCTCTCTATCCTATGACTCATTTTATTCAATATAAATTTATTGACTTAAATGAATGGATTATCCCAAGTGTCACATATCTTCTTTATTAGTCTGTTTGAGTTGCCATAAAAACACCATAAGCTAAGTCATTTAGAAATTTAGGAATTTAGGTCTCACAGTTTTGGAGGCTGAAAAGTCCAAGATCAAGGCACTGAAAAACTTGATGTGTGGTGAGAGCCTGCTTTCTGGTCCACAGATGGTACTTTCTCCTTGTGGCCTTACATGGTAGAAAAGGCAAGGAGACTCCCAGTCTTCTCTTATAAGGGCACTAATCTCTTTCATGAAGGCTGCATCCCTATGATCCATTGCCTGCCAAAGTGCCCATTTCTAAATACTATCACTTTCAAGGTTAGGATTTCAACATATGAATTTCAGGGGGACAAAAGTATCTAGACCATATCACTCATCGAAATATTATACAAATTTGATGTAAAAGGAAATATCTTTTTCTCCTGAGTTTCATTTTCATTCTTATACAAATATATTTCTAGCAGGTTAAGAACATTCTTTATTTCCACCTAAAGTATGTATTTGGTATTTGTGAAAAACGAAAGTGCTCATGTAAAATGCAAGTGACTTATGGTAAATGCATGGCCTCTATGACCAAAGGCTTATAAAATGTAGTTTCAGATGGTAAAAGAAAATACAACCAACTTATGAATTCTTTAGTATGAATGTGTATGTGTGTGTGTTTGTGTGTGTGTGTGTGTGTGTGTGTGTGTGTATGCCATTTCACTGGGGCTATGGAGGAAGTGACATAGAGTTTATTGAGTCTTCTGATACAAAATTCTTCTATTGGGTTTAGGATTACAATGAAAAAAATTTATCACAGTGAAAATATTGATCATATTTCACATCATTTTTACATGTGGTACAGTAAAGATATTCTGTGAAATCTCTGAAATTACATACAGATATTGGTGTACATACACAAGTTAACTTTATGGGAGAAGCTCCATGGCTTTTATCAAATTTTCGGAGGGGTTTGTTCCCTCAAAATGTTAATGACCACAGTTAACAATACTCTTTTCTGTGTGTTATATTTTATAATATTACTTAAAACGAAATTTTTTTCAAAGAAAATGCCAGATGAGTGCCTTAAGAAAAAAAAATCTTTCTTTTTGGCTTTTAAATTTACACTACACAGAAATGTAAGCTTTCTGGGTGCTGACCCCACAAGGGCACTTCTATTTGTATTTGAATGGATTCATTACTAGATTTGGAGGTTAGCCCGTGTTCAATTGCCATGCAGCCCACAACATGCTTGATATGGCTAATAACAGTGCAAATTGTGGTGGTATTTCTGGGGACCTGGACATGTGTTCAATAGAAACACACATGAGCCCCTCAACTCATTTCACATAGACCAGAAAACATCTGCCAGATGGTTATAGCTTTCAGTAACTATTAAACTGGATCTCATTTGAGCAAACGACTTAGATATATAGTGCTTGAAAGCTTATTCAGAAATTTCTAACATATCCATGAGGATTAGCCTTAATGAAAAATTACATTACCTCATGCATTGTGATTATTTTTAAATGGATAATTCCCTCTAACTTTTGCCAATGTCAAGCTAAGGATGCCTTTATCCACTTTTATATAATGTGGACAAAGCATCTGGGAGATTGATAGATATAAAGGTATCTATTAGGACATCAAAATTAATTTTAATTCCCTGAGGTATCTTATTTTAATTAACAAATCTATGCTCCTCTTCTATTAATTAGCATGAAGGAATAAGTTTGCCATGAATGTAATTCTAACAAAGCATTTATCTTTGATAAAAATAAAATGAGTGTTGACAATCTCAATATAATTTGTTTTATCCATTTAACAGCAGTCTTGAAATTCTATTCAGAAGAGTAATATAATATTCATTATCTTTAATTTAGATCTTCATACAGGGTGTGCATATAATTTAAAAGCCTCATTATTAGTGGCACTAATAGTTCTAATATTGTATGTTTTAGAGATTATTAATGTGAGCATGAGTTCGTTAAATGTTATATTATTAAACTTTCTGTTGATTATAAATCTTATATTTATTTCCCTTCACTTGGTATAACTAGGAAGCAAATTGATAGAATCTGCAAATAATGTCCTCTTGTGCTCCAACCTATAATTTCTGCATAGTTACATGTGCTATGCGCAATCAAGTTGAGTCTAAGAGCAACCCTATGTACAACAGAATGAAGCACTCATGATATTGTGCCATGCCCACCCTATTGTCAGTGCTTCTCTGCTCTTCATACAGCTTTCAATGAAGGATTATTTTACCCTAGATTGTTGTTATTGGTGCGTTCTTATATTTTGAAGCTTATTCTAAAGGCAGCTAAAATATTTTAGGCAACAACATAATTAACAGTTAGATTAACTTTATATCTGATACATTGAAAGTACTTATACGTTGAAAAATGTTGAGCAATTTCAAGTAATTTTGTTCTATGTCCAACCAAAAATAATGGCATCAGGTGGCTTAAGATTTAAGGAACCTGATTATGTCAACCTAAGTGGCATAAATCTGCAGTTCCTAATATAACTTTTATACTTTATGTATGTGTTTTGTTTCCAGCATGTATATATTTAAAGGCATTTTGGGATTATTCTCAAATACAACTCAGCTATTCAATCAAATAAAAATATCAAAAATTTTCGGATGGTTTCTGTTTTTGATTCTGTCGTGATGATAACCTGTACCTTTATATTATCACAGATGCACAGTCAAGAGATAAATATTTTAGACTTTGTAGGCCAGAAGGCAAAATCAGGAGTATGATGGATGTGGTTATGTAACATGTCATAAAATGGATTTTTTCCATATCTTTTTGATGTAATTAAAATACAGTAATATAGGGGAACATGACCCAAATATGCATGAGTTTTACTACATATCAGTCAAAAACTTCCATTAATATTATAAGTTGATAAAAGTATAACCAAAAGAGATATAGTAGTTGCATAATGGAAAAAAACAAATCCTGTGTTACTCTGTACCCCACCCACATTTACCAATAAAGGGAAAAAAAAAACAAAAAAAGAAAAAAGAAAAATAAAATAATATTTGAAGATAATATTTGGTAGTACAGTTCTACTAATGAGAATAATTAATGTCTCTTTTAGAAGTAATATTTCACTTAATTGAGGTTCAAAGCTACTATTTTCTGTCATGAAAGTCAAATTTTCACCTGCCAATGGTGATCTGTCATGACATTTTATGTATTTCATTTTAAAAAATGCCTTTTCACATAGAGAGATTCTGCCAAGCACTGATATTAACTTTTGGGCATATGGAAGACACCTATAAAACTGTCTTAGATCTTTAGATTTTTCTTCTTTTAGTGTGTCGTTACATTTCAGAAAATTCCCTCCCAATTTAAAGTTAAGGGGAAGCTTCTCATTTATGCACATGGATGGATTTTGAAATATATGGAAATTTCCTTTGAAGTTGAAACTATGGAACTATAGTTGGAGCTTAAAAACTATACCCCTGAAATATTGTGTGGGAATGAAAGTTTTCCTTTTTACCTTAACTTCTGACAGCCAGGAAGTAAATATAGTGACTTGACATTACTTGTGGTTCAAACCATACTAGTTGTTATAAAAATGTTTTCCTGTAGTGTAAGTTTTCTATGTAAGTACATTTTTAACTTATATAATTTTTAGGTCAAATTGAAGAAGAAAAATTATCAAGCTTATAGAAAAATGTAATTTCCAAAGTCATTCAGGGCTCAAAATAGTGGTTAAGGGCAACTCTTCTTCACCACAAAATTTCAATCTTGGCATTGACCTCAAAAAAATTACAACAAAATGTTGTCACTCCTAAGCTACAGGACTGCTGTATGTCAGCCTCTATTTCTGACACCAATCACATAACTGACGATGATTGTATTCATGACAGCCAGTGATAGAAGAGGAATATACAAACAGTTGAATGATAGGACAAGTTTAGAGAGCCCAGACACTTCATAATGAGAAGCTTGTATCTTTTACCCAAAAAGAGCTTTTGGTCATTATTACACTTTACAGTAAACAAACCTTCCCTATTATAATAAAGACACACTCTATGTATGAAGACTTTGCTGTAAAAAAATATTTTAAAAAGAGAATCTTGGAGGCTGGGGATGTAGCTCAGTAGTAGAGCACTTGCCTGGAGCTCTGGGTTCAATCCCCAGCAATACACACACACACACACACACACACACACACACACACACGAGTCTTACAAAAAAGCAGCCAGTGCTAATAAAATGTTGAAATGTGAAAAACATGTGCAAAGTTGTTTTTCAACAATCAGTGCTTCAGCTGGTCTCTGTTAAACGAGTTAGCCATTCAGAAGCAAGCCTAGCATAGAGAGCATGGTAAATCCCAGAATAGTTCTTTCTCCTAGGTCCTTCTTGAAAGGAGCCATGTCTTGCCACTTGCTGACCTCCCCAGGTCAGTGTTGCACACAGGGAACACACCCATTCTTTCCCACACCCTTCATTCATGCATCAAGATGCCTCCTATCAGATTTTCAATGACTGTACTTCTTCAATTAAGAGTCAGGCACAGTTTTCAGAGCCCTATGAATTCCAGAAAGCCCAGGTGAAGTTCTCGAAGTGGTAGCGTCGAAGCCTTCTTACTTGTTTTGTGATGAATTGTTGTTTTTGTTAGGTGCCATGGAGTCGGTATCTGACTCATAGCGACCCTCATAGGATTTTCAATGGCTGACTGTTTTGGGATTGCCTTGGGAGTGGATTGCCAGGTCCTTCTCCCATTTTTGAGGTGCTGGGAATTGAGCTCAGGTCCTCAGAGACTGCAGCGCAGCGCTCTACCAACTGAACTAAATCCCAGCCCTTTGCGATGAATAGGAAGCACATTTTCCCTGCCTCAGAGCTGGAAGCTAACATGACCTTCTGACAATTCTGTCTGAACATTTGTTCTCTCAAAGTCACCCTTTCCTTCACACTCCTCAATGCCTCTTACATGCCCTTTTGATGGGTGATGGGCTATTGTGGTTATTTGAGGCCATCACTTAGCAAATTTAGCATAGATTCTCTGATGTCTCTTTTAAAAATGAGAATAATTATTCTTTTTTTGTTGTCTGTCTTGGAGCTTTAACTGGAAGTAAATACTCAGGAATTACATGTACAGTGATTGAAGACCTTGGACAAGTCCCTACAAGAGTTACAGCAGACCAGACCATAGGACTTTGGAAAATTTTCTGATTGCCAGCCTTGGTATGCTCAGCTATCCTTAGAAATTACCATCCCAAGGAGTACTTTATGCTGGATGGTGATAATGTCATATGTTCTCCTTATGGAGGACAAATAGAAGATGACCATAGATTTGAACAGAATGACATGGAGAATTTCTTTACTGCTTGTGATACACACATCTTAAAGTCAAGAGAATAAGAAAATATGGGAAGTGCCTAATTTTCCATCTAACTTTTTTGTGAGCAGTAAGTTGATAATATTTGTAACTTGAAGTCAAGAAGTAGAAGTAAAGTCATATAAATTAAAAAAGCAAAACAAATTACAAAAAAGAGATAAAAAATAATGATGATTTTCACTGATTAAAAAACAGGATCTCTTAGCCAGGTTCCATGGCTTATGCCTCTAATCCCAGACTCAGGGGGCTGTGGCAGGTAGATTGTGACTTTGGAGTCACAGGCAGCCTGTGCAATTTAGGAAGACCCTGTTTTCAAACTTGAAGAAGAAGAAGAAGAAGGAGGAGGAGGAGGAGGAGGGGAGGAAGAAGAAGAGGAAGAAGAAAAAGAAAACAGAACCTCTTGATAATACACCAAAGAAGGCAAATAACTGAACTTATATGCTCTTTCTTCCATTTAAAATAATTTGCATAGTTTTTCCTCCATATGGTGAAATGCTAAACATTAGCATGATCTCACTCCTAATTTTGCATAATAAGATAAACTTATACAAGTTAGGAAGATAAAATTATCCTATGAAACTAATCTAAGTGTAATCATGATTATGTAATTAGTAAATAATTAGTTTAAATTTTTAGTTAGCTATTTTTGAGCAAATATTATGTAAAGAAATAGTGGATGAAACTGAGGAATGAAAAGGAAATTCTTTAAAAACTTAACAAAAGCTCGTTACATGTAAATGTCTGACTCAGTTGGACATCATCCCTGTATGTTGCTGTTAGGTGCTGTTGAGTTGGGTCCGACTCATAGCGACCCTATGTACAACAGGATGAAAGAGACACTATATCTATCAGTGCTTCTCTGCTATCCATAGGGTTTTCAATGGCTGATTGTTTCCAGAGTGGGCTGCCAGGTCCTTCTCCTATTTTTGCATGGCTGGGGATAGAACCTAGGGCCTCAGAAAGTGTAGAACACTCTACCAACTGAGCTAAACCACAGCCCTGTATGTAATGCTCCTTAAAGTGCATGTTTACCTAAAGAAAGCTCTTAATTATCTTGAAATAACACTCGTTTTAGATAACTAGCCTACTCTGACAGAGTCTAGGGTGATGTATAAAAAGGTTCAAAAAAGGCATGATACTGGCCTAAAGATAGACACACAGACCAATGGGATAGAGAACCCAGAAATAAGTCCGCACATCTATAACCAACTGATTCTTCAGAGAAAGTTGCCAAAAATATATATTGGTGAAAGGACAGCCTCTTTATTTATATTTTCTTCTGTGCTTATAAATTTTGGTGGGATACAAAGTAGTAAGACTTTTTGCTATATCCCTTATGCAACTCTGACATCACTTTTCCTTACACATTCATCAAATTATGTTTTACACAACCATATTTCCCACGGATTTGTAGAGTTGCATCACGTATTTTGAGATTTTCCTCTCCCCTATTTCTCTTCTACTTTATTTCCTCTCCCTCTTCCCCTACCCCAGCCTCCACTCCCCTTCATTGCCCCCTTGTTTCAATATTAAGGACAGCTTCTTTAACAAATGATACTGGGAAAACTGGATATTCACATGGAGAAGATTGAAACTTGATCTTACAATATCCAAAAGCAACTTAAAATGGATCCAAGTCCTAAATATAAGACCTGAAATTCTGAAATTACCAGAAGAAAATGCAGGAGAATCACTTCAAGATATTTGTACTGGCAATAATTTTCCAGACAGTGCTCCAAAAGCACAGGAAACAAGTTAACAAAATTATATCAAACTAAAAAACCCCTCTGTACGGCAAAGGGAATAATCAATGGAGTAAAGAGACAGAATGTGAGAAAATAATTGCCACCTATTCATCCGACAGAGGGTTAATCTCCAGAATATATAAAGAACTAAACAATTTAGCAGCATAAAAGTAATCTAATTAAAGAATAGACAAATGATCTGAATAGAAAAATTTCAATGAAGTACACATAGCCAATAATTTTCCAAAAATTGCTCAATATTATTAGCCATCAGGGAAATGTAAATCAAAATGACAATGATGCTGGAAGGGGTGTCACATGCCTGTAATCCTGGCAACTGGGGAGGCAAAGGCTGGAAAGCCAGAGGCAACCTGCATAATTTAGAGAGATACTGACTCTGACTCAAAATAAAAAATGAAATGGGATTCAGCCCAGTGGGGGAGCACTTGTAAAGTATGTGCAAGGCCTTTTGTTCAACCCACAAGTACCACAAAACAAACAAAACAAAAACAAAACAAAACAAAACAAAACAAAAATACTACAATGAGATACCATCTTACCACAGTTAGAATGACTGTTATCCAGACAAATAAGTAAATAAATAAAAACAACAGATGCTAAAAAAGATGTGGAGAAAAAGGAGCTCTTACACACTATGCTGTTGGTAAGGATATTAGTTAGCACATCCACTATGGGAAAAGTAAAAGTGGCCAGATTTTAAATAGTGAAGCTGATTCCCAATAGGCTTTTAAAAAGGGAAATATGTTGGCTTCCACAACAAACAGTCCAAAGGTTGAAAAGACAGATTATTGATAGCTATTGACTCAGAATTGGAACGGTAAATATTGAGTAAGAGTATTAGGTGAGTTAGGTTAGAGAGTATATTTATTAAATGGAGGAAAGGAGATTGTTGTTGACTTCCTAACATCTATGCATCTCTCACCTATGTGTAGCTGCAACACAACTGATTACATTATACTTAATCCAGGTCTGGTGATTTGAGGGGTCCAAGTGATCGTGAAAATCCTACTTCTCTTGTCAATGTTTGGGAACTCAGGCATTAGTCAGCCAGTGCATTGCAACACCTTGGTACCAGGTAGTGGGAATACAATCTAAATGACCCAATTAGTCCAATAGAATGGAATTTTGTTGGGCAGAGGCATTTTCTTTCTTTTGTGTAGTAATGAACCCATACTGATAATCATCTTAAAACCATGCAGTTGGAAATTTCCTTAGATGGAAACTGTGCATAGCAGGATGGACAGACCAAAACAGAGGGTGTTTTTAAAATAAATTTTATTGTGCATACTTGAGGTTTATGACATAATGTTGTGGGATACATATAGATAGTAAAGTGATTAGTGAACAAATTATGTGAAAAATTTGATTCCCTAATATGAATGTTGTTGTTGTTGTTGTTGTTGTTGTTAGGTCTGACTCATAGGGACCCTTGTAGGGTTTTCAATGGCTGATTGTTCCAAGATTGCCTCGGGAGTGGATTGCCAGGTCCTTCTCCCATCCCTAATATGAATAGTGAACTAATATCCACTACATCAAAACAAATACTTGAATTATTTGCTTATTTTTGCTTCTTACCTTACATTGAGATGAACTATTAAAAAACAAAACACTTGTTCCTACCACACTATACATGTTTCATAAATACTCTCTCTACAAGAAAAAACCTGTAATTATTCATAATTTAAAAATTAAAAGGAGATATTTTCATAATAGAAACACCTAGTAGATAGACTGTGCTATGGAGACAAAAGGTTATGTTTTATGAAATAATATTTAAGATGCAAGTGAAAATTCTTTTCATAAGATATAAGTAACATAAAATACAAATTATAATTTTTCTACTAAGTTAATACTTCATCCATTCTCTTTAAATGGTATATTAGAAATTTTAATGCATTCTTATGTAAGAATATATACCTATTAGTAAATGATGCAAATATGTATGTTTATGTTTTTATGCTTCTTACTGCCAAAGGACAAAATTTTCCTGTAAAAGGTTTTTATGATCCTATGTTTTCCCATTCTCTCTACAACAGCTCAGCAGCACAACACTCAATACTTAGTTTGTTCACATCTCAGTTGTCCTACAGGTAAAGTAGATATACTGATAATTCCACAGATACCTGACCTGTGGAACCACATTGCCCAAACATCTTAAAATTCTTGGTTATCTCTAAATTCAAAGAAAATTAGAACACAAATTTTCCTTATGAAATAAATTGATTTTAGGAATATTATGTGAAATTAGTGAAATAAGAAAATGTACCTTTATTTCATAAATGTAAATACATATACATGTTGTGCTGGGATTTAGCTCAGTTGGTAGAGCACTGCTCTGCAGTCTCTGAGATCACGAGTTCAATTCCCAGCAGCAGAAAAATGGGAGAAGGATGTGGTGATCCACTCCCGAGGCAATCCCAAAGTAATCAGCCATTGAAAACCCTATGAGGGTTGCTATGAGTCAGATACGGCTCATTGGCACCTAACAACAACATACATGCCATTGTTTGCTGTTAAGTTGGGTCTGGCTCATAACAACCCTTATAGTGTTTCCTATGGCAAATGTGTATACATATATATACACACAAATAGTGGTCTTGTGCATTGTACTGCATTTGCTACATCTGTTTTTTGAGGAGTAAATGTTTTGGGATCTTGAATACAGATAGAATGAGAGTCCAAAATATTTATAAATAATTCAGTATGTTTCATCTTTATCCTGTAATTTCAAATGCACACACATATATACAAACATATGTACACACACAGACACAAACAGAAATTTTTCACTAGGATGCTCAGAGTAACCTGTTACTTGTTATGTAGCTAAGATATATATATATATATATGTATATATATATATTTCATATATGATTGATTTCCTTGGAATGCATTATTGCCATCTTTTTGGCCTATTATTAACTTGCCAGGAAAATTTTAATTTAATTATATTTATATACATTTATTTTTGCACTCATTGTTTTTCAACTGGATTTTGAGTAATGGGATACACACACAAATATATTTTGCATTACTAGGGGGGCTAAACCTGGGGCCTCCTATATACTTTGCCAGCGCTTTACCACTGAGTTGCACCCCCAGCCCCTTTTTAATTTTTGATCTTAAGACTGTGTCTTGCCAAGTTATGCAGGCTGTCTCTGGCCTCAAAGTCATGATATCCCTGCCTCTGCCTCTCAAGTCGCTAGGACTACAGACAGGCACCACCATGCCTAGCAACATATATGTTGTTGTTGTTTTTTTGTGTGTGTGCCAAAATATTGCTATTATTCAATTTTTGGGATATGGCCTTTGGTTTTCTCTTCCACTACGGCTGAGTTTGTAAAAAGACCTTACTAGTTATCTTGTTCGATTCTTTCTTTTGGCATACCCAAAAGGGAGATGATGGAGTCCCTGTTTTCAGATCACAGAATACAGCAAGTTTAGGTGATTTCTAAGATGAGAGCATCTTTGATCTGGACTGTGTGCTAATGAAAAGAGAGATTATTATCAATATCACCTTATAAATCAGTGTGAGAATGACTGGTCCTTATATTAGCAGTATTGAAAAGTGAGCTGCTTAACTTCCAGGATGTGTAAGTTAAACATGTGACTCTTTAATAGTCAGACTACAGCCTTGGCACGGTAGCATCTGATCTTATCAGGTCTCAGAAGCTAAGCAGGGTCAGGCCTCTTTAGTACTTAGATGGGAGACCACCTGGGAACACCAGATACTATAGGATTGGGAGAAGGATCCAGCAACTCACTCCCCAAAATCGATCTGCCATTGAAAACCCTAGAATAGCAGAGAAGCACTGACAACAGTGTTTCCTCTGTTGTACGTAGGGTTAGTATGAGTCAGACACCGACTGGATGGCACCTAACAACAACCACCTTAATAGTCTGCTCTTTAGTAAAGTATGTCACTTGATTTTATCTTTATCACAGTAAATAATCAAACATTATCTCTTGTGATTTTAAAAAAATGTTGTGTGTTTGTTTAATTATTAACAATATCATAAACAAACGAAGAGTTTCTTAGGAAAGCACTTTGGACCCAGCTGTCAGGAGAAAAGAAATATCTTATTTTCCCACCGTAGGCATTTTCACCAAAGCGTAATCAGATTCCTCCCATCCCTACAGCTATTTGGGATTTTGATGCCAAGAACATCTGTGGAGTCCAGAAGGTTTTTGTGGAAGGAGTTTTAGGGAGAGGTTCAATGGGGGTATCAATTTAGAATCCATTCGAGAGATGGCACAGCTCTGCAACATTGTGTTCAATGATACATAGCTATTCCAAAGATCAACAAATACCCTATCTTTTGAAAATTTAAATTTAATTTTTTTGTAAATGGTTAAAATCTGTTTTGCATGTAAACTACATTGTGTGTGGAAATGGACATACATGTCTACAAAATAAAGTTGTTAACTGGGGTGTGTTCATTCATCCTAAAACGGAGATATCTGGATGGATTTTAGGTAGTATTGACTTTACTATAGGAAGTGGTCATTATTTATTTCATATTTAACGAGATTTTCACTCTCACATGAGCACTTATTTGCATTTAGATGGTGAAATGCTGCCATCAGGTGGCCAGTTTGTTTACCACACCTTCCCCTTTCCTGGGAGATAACTGTATTTTTGGCTTTCACATGTGCTTGAGCGTTTGGAGCAGCTATCCTGTGTATTTGGATCATTATTTAAATGAAATAAATATGTAAGCATGTTAGTCCAAAATAGATACTGAAATAAGTTTCCTTTTATTGTAAGCATTGAGTTTCAATTTATATCTTCTTGAGCTCTTAGAACTGTTCCTTTTATGGGCAAAATTATTCAAGTCACAAAACTTAGTAACTTTTATGAAGTGTTCCCTTCAAGATTCCAGCATTTTATTTACTCTTTAAAATATATTTACAACTGCTCTAAAGTAACTACAAATTACAGAGTGTCCACTTATTTATATACAGTTGAAGAACTATTTCTAATGTGTACCTCATTTTAAACATTAGGGGGCATTATGACGTCATGGTTTGTTTTTTTCCCATGAAGGCAAATGCTTTACTTCATAGTAAAAACATTAGTTTTTCCTCTTAAGACTACTTCTCTGTTTTCTTTCAACTCTACTGGCAATTCCCACAGGAGGGAGTGTTGAGTGCTGGTTGAATCTGAACTCCCAGCACTATGACCTCTTCTGGAAAAGCAAACCACTGGGCAGCAGTTATTGAATACCCTCTTTGCGGATTTGTGCAAAATGTAGTCCCTGGTACTCTGAGAGTATCTGAGGTGACACAATTGTCCTTCTGCTCCTCAAGGAGTTCTTCAGTAGTCAGGGGAGATCAAACATATTCTCTAACAAAATTATGCCTGCAGCTTTAGCACTGTGGCGTCTGATCCCATTTGATCTCAGAAGCTAAGCAGGATCAGGCCTGCTTAATGCTTGGATGGTGTTGGGCCCCACATTGGGCACCAACTCTGTGTTGGGCCCCACATTCGGGCACCAACTCTGTGGGGTGCACACCTCCCGGTCCGGCCTGGAGGTTTGGATGGGTGGTGCTGCCACGCACACAGATACTAAACATAATTCACTTGGGACCCTCAGGTGAGGGGCATGGACTCCTGCAGCCCTCGGGACCCCGGAGGAGACGGGAGAAAGGAAAAGCCTCAGGTGCTTTTGCCTTCCAGGGGCAAACACCTGTGTTGGTCATCTCGGTGGTCATGAGGAGACAGCTGTTGCTTCGTCGGTGATCAGATGGAGAGCAGGTTCTTTCCTTGTTGATGATTGTGATGCAGAGAGCGTTCTTTCCTCACTGAACGTCCTGGGGGGAGAGGAGGAAAGCTATTTCCTCATCGGTGGTCCAGGCAGGAACGGGCGAGAAGGTCTTGCTTAGCCGATGGTGAGGGCAAAAGGCAAAGAAGGGCCTAAAAGGCCTAAAAAGGTTGAGCTGCGGAGCTGCCACAGCACAGCTCTTTATATAGCTTGCCCACGGAATGGCCTGAGCCAATCAGCTTTCAGTCCAATTGTCCAATCAGGAAGCATTTTGTACAAATGTGCAACCAAGTTACTTTCATTTTCCCTAGATTTCTAATTTACAAACCAGATATTCAAAAGCCGTTTTCCCAGTTTGGGAGTTTTTGCCAATTTCCTCTCAATTTTTCCCTACACGTGGGAGACTGCCTGGGAACACCAGGTGGTGTAGGCTTGGAAGACAGACTCAGCAGTCCACTTCCAAAAATACAATCAGCCATTGAAAACCCTATGAATAGCAGAGAAGCACTGACAATAGTGTTTCGCCTGTTGTACGTAGGGTCGCCATGAGTAGGACACCAACTCCCGGGCACCTAACAACAACAACAACTCCTACTGGCAGTGACCATCAGCCTCATTATATATGTTTAGGGGATTAAATCTCTTAAGAGAAAATTACCAGTTGATCACTATTTCAAAGTTTGTATAAATCTCAAATTTGATTTTTAAAACTCTAAACAAACTTGTAGTTAATCCAGAGGTGATAGTTTCAAAGCATATCTTGGTTTATGTCTTCATTAAATTGAGATATTTTCCATTTGCAAGTATTTAAAAATCAATCTTTTCATTATAGATTACCATGAATGAAAACTTTAGAAATTTTCAAACTTTAGAAATACATGTTAAAGTTTAATTTAAAAAATCATGAAGTAATGTTCTTAGTTTTATGAAAGCTTTAAATATTTAGACAACTAGAGTATATATTTTAAATAAAAATATTTTCATAGGTATTTGACTTTCTGAAATTATAGTTCTTTCCATGTATGATATTTGGATATTTTATTCTCCAAGGTTCATATGAGATTTATGCTTCAGATAGGTTATAGGGTGAAAATAGATTTATTTGATTAAATATTTAAGTGCAAAATTAAAGGTTTTGGATGCAAAAATAATATTTCCCAATGGGGAACATCTCTTTTTGAAGCAGAAACAAGACAACTCTGGTCTAAAATGATTTCTGTCTCTATTCAAAGTGGTGCAATAATTGCCAATGATTTTGAATTTTATTGAAGTAATATATTTGTGTTTGTATACACATACACCAGTTTTACATTGCTACACTCTACTTCCTTATAAAAATTAAAGTATTACATAATTGTCTAAAGTCCACTTTAATTTCGTGTCTTGTCCAAGTCTCCTGTCAGATAAAGGTAATCATCATTATGAATTTGCTTTATATACTACTATTTATTAATTCAGGAGAAGGGCCCAGCAACCCACTCCCAAAAATCAATCCGCCATTGAAAACCCTATGAACAGCAGAGAAGCACTGACAATAGTGTTTCGCCTGTTGTACAAAAGGTCATTATGAGTTGGATACCAACTTGATGGCACCTAACAACAATTTAATAATTCAGTTAAACATGACCAGATGTTTCTATGTGTTAAGAGTTACATTTAGCAAAAAATACATTTGTAATTGTATATGTTTGTAAAAAAATATTTTTATGTCCAATTGATAGCTTGAAATTAGCTGTGATAGAAGTATTTGCACCATGAGAGTTTGACAAACTGCAAGTCTGAACCCAATACAAATGGCCCGCTAGGTTCCCAATATTTCTAGAAGTATATTTTCAAATGACACCCACTCCTACAGAAATGACTAAACAATAAGTTGCAAGGCAGAAATAACAACTCTCAAGTTAGCTCAGAACTTAAATACAGATACATTTTGAAGAATCAGGTTTAGAAAAACAAACTGAGACCAAATGATAAAGGAATTTAAACTGTCGTCTACATTGTTGAACTTCTTGGTCATGTTGTTGATCTGCTTATTGTTCTGGACAGAAGGTTGAGAGACAGAAAACAGGGAAAACAACTAGGAAGCTGTGGTGTGTATGTATTGTTTTCTCAGCCAATAGCATTTACTTTTCTTCTGCCAACATTACCCTTCCAGTGTCTTCCAGACTAGAGTTTTGCTGCCCAAGAAGGAAGCCAGTGCAATTGAGGAATTGAATTTTTAATTGAATTGGGATGTGCTGAAAGAGTAAAATATATACTATATTTTGAAAACTCACTCCAAATTTAAAGAAAATGCAAAATATCTCATTAATAATTATATAAAATACCAAAATGAAAATATTATAGATATAATATTATGAGTTACATAAAATACAATATATTATGATTAATGCATTAATTTCACCTATTTCTTCTTACTTTAAAAAATGATTACTAAAACATTTAAAATTATATATGCTGCTTAGATTATATCTGTATTAGACAGTGCTTCTGTAGGGAAAAAAAACCCTTTTTTTCATTCCAAGTTCCTGATGTTCTGGTATTCTTGATTGCATTGCACCTCTGGAGGTGATCAATAATTCAGACTTGATTAATCAGAAGACTACTTCATCACTTTAGGGTAGGTTACATGACCACATTTCAACCAATGAGAGTGAACCACAGGATTTTAGCTCAAACGTCTGGGAAAGCGTGGCTCCCTTTCTTGTTGGCTTTCAAGCCATAGGTTTAAAATCAGTAGCAGGCATATTATAACCTTGGAGACCTTTCAAGACTGAAAATAAAGCCAATGTTGGAAAGGCAGTGCCGAGAAGCAGAGAGCAATTGACTCTTACAGTCAGATCTACCTTTAGATCATTTAGTTACCTTGGGCTATAGAGACCTGTGGAGCTCAAGCTTCCTTGTGTTAAGATTTTCTGCTACATGAAAGTATAAATTCCTTATGGACAGGCTGCAGTACTAACAAAGGCAGGGTTACCTGAGGCCTGGAGCATTGCGAGTGGTAATGGGACTGAAGAATATAAAATCTAAGGCACAGTCAAGTGAACATGGGCCTGTTTTGTCTTAAAGAATACAAGTAGTAACAGGAAAATGTTTTAAAAAAATTTTTAAAACCTGCCTTGACTAAAACAGTTTGAAGCAGGTTGGTTGATTTTTAATATTATATATTATGCAATGTAAACAATAATAGAAGTCAGACGGGCATGGATGGAAAATCCACCTCACCTACCGATTACTTATTTGATTTGCACAAGTTACTTCTTGTTGTTGTTGTTAGTTACTGTGCAGTCAGTATCCAACTCATAACAACCCTACATACAACAGGCGAAAGACTATTGTCAGTGCTTCTCTGCTGTTCGTAGGGTTTTCAATGACAGATTGTTTTTTGGGAGTGGGTTGCTGCGTCCATCACCCAAGACTGCAGCACCTGGTGTTCCCAGGTGGTCTCCCGTCCAAGTACTAACCAGGCCCGACCCTGCTTAGCTTCCGAGATCTGACGGGATTGGATGCCACAGGGCTATGGCTACAGGCACCAATTACTTAGGGTCCTCAAACCAGGGTCTTCCTCTGAACAACTAGGATCCAAAATATTTGTCTCATTCAGCTGTTAGTGGTTAATTCACTGAGAACTGAGGATTGACACAATGTTCAGTATAGAAAGAGTTTTAACATCATTGTGATAATCAAATCATTTTGGTAGGCACTGGATGTTAAATTCTGAGGTTTAAAAAGTCCTTTGTTATAAATCTATGACATTCTTCTCTGAAACATGATACATCTTATAATCAAAGAGGCATTATTTTTTAATGGTTTCTGTACAGTATTTTCCAAATTAAGAAACTATGGCAACTTGGAATATTCAATATTTTTGAAATTGTTTTTCTTTTGTCCATGTAGGAGTGCACATAAATTCAATGAAATTACAAACACAAAATGATAAGATTTTTTAAAAAATGAAACAATTCATCTTTAATGTTTTGTGTGGTTGTTATAATTTTGTAATTCTTTCAACTCTGGGAAGCATAAATGGAGTTGACTTACTGATACCGCCTGCTTATTGAGTTATTGTGTTAGTGATAAATACAAGCTTTATTAGCATGTAATGGTGAAATTGTTTTAAATTTTTCTAATTGAATCTTCAATTACCTTGCTGTCAGTGTTTCAAGGTGAGTTCTTGGTTTTCCATGTGAACTTCAAATTATTATCTATTATTTGGCCTCAGTGACTAAATGCTAGTGTGTATATGTAGTGAGCCTGCTGCTGTAGCTCTATGGGGTCCATTCCTGTCAGATCTCAGAAGCTAACCAGGGTCGGGCCTGGCTAGTACTTGGATGGCAGACAGCCTGGGAACACCAGGTGCTGTAGGCTTGTGAGTAACACCTGGCAATCCACTCCCAAAAATCAATCTGCCATTGAAAACCCTATGGATAGCAGAGAAACACTAACAATAGTGTTTCACCTGTTGTATGTAGGGTTGCTATGAATCGGATACCCACTCGATGGCACCTAACAACAACAACATATGTAGTGAAATTAGGAATATATATATATATATATGTATCATATATAATATATGTATTATATATGTTATATATATGTATGTGCCTGCAGCCATAGCCCTGTGGCATCCGATCCTGTCAGATCTCAGCAGCTAAGCAGGGTCGGGCCTGGTTAGTACCTGGATGGGAGACCACCTGGGAACACCAGAAGCTGTAGGCTTGGGAGAAGGACCCGGCAATCCCCTCCCAAAAATCAATCTGCCATTGAAAACCCTATGCACAGCAGAGAAGCACTGACAATAGTGTTTCCCCTGTTGTACAGAGGGTCGCTATGAGTCGGATACTGACTCGACGGCACCTAACAACAACAATATATGTATGTATATGTATGTATGTATATGTATGTGTGTGTGTGTGTGTGTGTGTATATATATATATATATATATATATATATATATATATATGGCTGTAAGCTAGAAATATATCAACAATTTAATGTACATGTCAGTGCTACTGAATTAATATATGTGCCAGTGATACTGAAGACCACTTTATATAACCAAGAAACCACCCAATTCTGCTCCCTTTATAAAAGTGACTGAAATTCATGGCTCAAGTACAATATACAACTATGGCAGAGTGGCTTTGAGTTAAGTGAAAACATTCATCTTTTGGGTCAGGTCCCTTCTGATACGTGTGTGTGTGTGTGTGTGTGTGTATGTGTGTGTGTGTGTAAACTTTTACTAGGTCTTAACTTTTTATTTTTAGTGAGTGAATTTATTTTGGCTAATCTAAGTTTTAGTTAAGCTTGAAGCTATACCACTGTAGCAACCAATCCCATCAGATCTTGGAAACTAAGGAGGGTTGGGTCTGGTTAGTACTTGGATGGGAGACAGCTTGGGAATGCCTGGTGCTGTAGGGTTGGGAGAAGCATCTGGCATCCCAATCCTAAAAACAAACCAGCCATTGAAAACCCTATGAACAGCAGAGAAACACTGACAATAGTGCAAGGCATGGCACAGTGGCAGGTAATATTTCATCTGTTGTACATAGGGTCACTATGAGCCAGTCCTGACTCAATGGCAGTTAACAACAAGTTTTAGTTAAATCTCCATTCCTCAGTCATCTTGAAATATTTCAATTTTTAAAGGTTTATTATTTCTATATTTTAAAAATCTACTTTTTAAATTATAGAGCTAACATAGAATAAAATATTTAATGGCTATGCTTTGGTATTTACTTCTGTCCTCTGATCTACTCATGATACTAAGAAGTTTTCCAAAATGTCTGGATCTTCTCTCTCTCCCATCTTGACACAATCCAACAGAGTTGGCCACTGGAAAGAAGATGGAGGTTTATTTTTATTTAATATGAGTTTACCATAGTAAGACAAGCTTTCTTATTACGATAGAAATTTTTTGTAAGGCCCAAAAAGTGATGTTGAAAAAAATAGAACCTCTCTAAAGTAGTGGTTATATTCAACTCAGACACAAATGATTGAACAAGCAGAGAGAGTTCTGTGCTCTTGACACCAACAAAAACATTACCTAGTGGAAAAAAAAAATAGGTTCTTCTAATTGTATAATAGTGGAAGGATACTTGCATAATTACAGGGGTCCCATGACAGCTGCATGCAATGTCCGCTATCGTGCACTGCAGGCGGTAATTTACTCATGTGCATCCCATTCATTTGAATGGAAAACAGTAGGGGATGGCCCTTCCAAATCCTATAAAATTTCAGACATTCTAAGCCACTATCATTGAAGATTTTTCATTTTAATATTGTGTAAAAGTATGGCTTTTTTTCATATTGGACTTTCCTACCCAACAGAGCTTTTAAGCACCATGATTAAAGTATTTGTCTCCTTACTTTTCTTCTGAAATTATTCCTCTATTATTTTCATATTCCAAGACACACAAGAACGGTTACAACCAAAAAATATTCTTAATGGAGATATGGTTTAACAAAAATATCACATACAATCTTGAGTTTTCATTAACATTCCTTTATGTAGTAAGTCTTGTTTTTAGGTGCTGTGTCTAGAAGCATAAAAAAGCTACATGTCAAATATAATTTGAATTGTGTTGTAGTTTTGTAAAATTGACTTCGGTACTTACTTTATTAGAAAACATTTTCAAAATGCTTTTGTATCCAACAACAAGTTTTAGTTAAATTTCCATTCCTCAGTCATCTTGAAATATTTCAATTTTAAAGATTTATTATTTCTATATTTTAAAAATCTACTTTTTAAATTATAGAGCTAACATAGAAAAAATATTTAATGGCTATGATTTGCTATTTACTTCTGTCCTCTGATCTACTCATGATACTAAAATGTTTTCCAAAATGTCTGGATCTCCTCTCTCTCCCACCTTGATAGGGTCCAACAGAGTTGGCCGCTGGAAAGAAGATAGAAGTTTACTCATGTGGACATCATGTTTGAGAGGGTGGCAAATCAACAAAAAAGAGGAGAACCCTCCACCAGATGGATGGACACATGTCTGCAACAGTGGGCTTAAACATAAAGAAGATCGTGTGCCTGGCACAGAATTGGGAAGTGTTTTGATCTGCTGCTGTACATAGGATTGCTGTGAGTTAGACTCAACTTGATGGCACCTAACAACAATAACAACAGCAGCAACACTCATGTGGAAGTTCCTGGCTGGCTGATCTCAGAAAAGAAACCTGAGCACAAGGAAACAGACTAAATGTCTCCTGCACAGCTGAAGCTGCTAGCTGAGGACTTCAAGGCCTCAGGTGATCTTCAGGAGAGGACCTTCCTTTAGCTCAGAAGCTCTTTTGTCTTATTTAGTGTACCATTTTAAAAGATAAGCAAATAAGCATAGTAACACCTTGATTTCCCAATATGGGATGATTAAACTATCAAAGGAGAAAACATTGTATAAGAGAGAAAAGTGTCTTTTCTTTTTTTGGTCATGTGCCAACTCAACTCACATTTCAACTTCCTGATACAGGCTACCCAAGTCTTCAGAGTCAGAAATAATCACTCCATCTTCTGGTCTCCCTGAACACTTTTAAAAATGAATTTACACCATGATCAGGATTGATATTAGAACTATTTAGTAAGCTGGATACATGCCTATTATTCTAGCAATTCAGGAAGCTGAGGCAGCAGGATCATGAGTTCGAGTTCAGAAGGATCCTATGCAACTTGGCAAGACCCTGAATCAAAAGAAAAATTTCAAAAGGGGCTCGGGCATGCTTCTCAGTTTCAGAGCACTTGCCTAGCCTGTGAGAGGCCATGGTTCAACACCCTATGACTGCAAGATACATATATACATATATATATATATATATATATATATATATATATATATATATTAAGTAACTGGTGTAGATGCTGGCACCCCCACCCCCCACATGTCTGTCTGGTTGTCCTGCTGTGGGGGCTTTTGGGTGCTATGTGCTGAAAGCTTTGCTAGCAGTATTTCAGATGCCAGTAGGGCCACCCATGGTGGACAGGTCTTAGCTGAGCTTCCAGACTAATAGAGACTATGGAGAAGGATCTTCCAGAAGCCCACTCCTGATAGCTAACAAATAGCTATTGAAAACCCTATGAATAGCAGAGAAGCATTGTCAAATATACTGCCAGAATGTGAGCCCCCCACCTCACCAGGCTGGAAGACATTTAAGAAATGACTGGAGAAGAGTTGCCTTCTCTAAGTAGAGTCAACCTTAGTGATGGGAATGGAGTAAAGCCCCTGGGACCACTTTTTGCTGATTTGGCACAATTCAAAATGAAAGAAACATAGTGGCCGCAACAATGGGCTCAAACATAAAAAGATCACGTGCGTAGTGTTTCGTTCTGTTGTACATAGGGTCACTATGAGTGGGACCTGACTCAAAGGCATCTGACAATAACACAGATGCAGGCAAAGTGCCAAAGCAAAGGCTATGAGCTCCTCACTTGTGCTGTCCACTAGCACTTCAGTTGCTGTATTCTGGGGACTTTAAGGGCATCCCTGTGTCCTCGTAGCTGAAGTAACAGGAAAGTGCTCAGAGAACAAGGTCAGTGGTTGTTTTTCAACCAGTAAGTTTGGGTGCAGGGTCTATTTCTTATTCATCTTATCCTCAGTTGGCAGAACACCAGACAAGTTATGGGTAATTCAATAGGTGGCTTTCAGATTCAACGTACATCTTACTGGAAAATTTAACAACTTAGATTCATATAGTGTATATTTTATTTAGAGTCTGTCCCTATAATCTTCCTAAAATAGGAGAAAATGAAGGATTCTCAAACAGATAGGGCAGAGAGAAGGGAACATTATAGCTAAAGGACTCAGCTTTGGCCAAGCAAACTTTAGATGACAAACTCTGTTTCCTCAATGTCTGTTCTTGGAGCTAGAGACACCAAAGAAATGGAAGTGAGCTGATAGGAATAAAATGCATTTTTTTAGCAGATGTGATGTCCTGTTATGCATTAAGTAAAACAAGGTCATTTGGGAATGTTTTCAGTTCTATCCTTTGCTCTTTGGGTAATGACCATGTTTTCTTTGAGTCAAAATCAGTTTTTTTTTTTTTTTCATTTACCTCTTGTTTCCTTGCCTGCTGGTGTCCTATTTAGTGGAAGAGATGGATGAAAGTTTATCAAAGAAGTTAAGATTTGAGTGGGGAAAATACAATTATGATACAGCTTACAGAGTATCAAAAGTCATCTGCCATTTTTATCTCTAACCTATAGTCAGTACAGATAACTTCTAAAAAATAACAGGGTATGTATAACCTCATATGCTATGGATTATTGCGTATGGTTTTTCAAGAAACTGAATTGTACCATTACTTAGATATTAGCATTGAGAATAAGATAGATATATTCAGTGTTTACATTTTTAATTGTAATTGTGGTAGGTAAGGTTCATTTTACTGCATATTACATTAAGCTAATGATGTTGGTGAGCAGAATTTAAACAAATCATCAGATTCATTCCAATTCATTATAAAAAAAGTTGAGCTCATTAATGTGGATTTCTATTCTACTTAATTTAAAGAAAAATCAAACAAATCTTACTTCTCTGAGCCCCACTTGTTTCTCTCCTATGCAAATGACCTCTAAGTTTCAAACCAGGGCAAAATTATTTTGGGGTTTTATTGTTTTGATTCCTCATCTAATTCAGAACTGATTGCCCTGTAAGAAATTATGAAAATTTCCCCCATTCTTCCTTCCTTTTTCTCTTCCTTCCTTTATTTTTTCTTTTCATAGCTTTATGGCGGGTTGACTGATATACACAAGGTCACACATATTTAATGCGAACATTTGACATTTTGACACATATATAGTAAATATGTCACTTCAAAAAGTTTTCTTTTGTCATTTTGTAATCCCTCTATCACACCTTCCCCAAACACCATCCCCAAGGAACTACTGATTTACTATGAACGTTTTGAAAACTGTGATCGTTTATTATTATGTATCCTTATTTTTATTAAAATATTGAATGTGAAGCTTAATATTCACACATCTAGTGTGGAGGTGGATTGACTTTATGCAATAAACAACAGCATAAATACAACGCAACCAAATACCTGTAAGCTAAAAAATAAAAGAACAAAATAAAGTAAAATAAACTCCTTTAATAATGGTAGTGACCACTGTAAATAATAGGAAGCTAATGTTTTACATTGGGCTGGGATTTAGCTCAGTTAGTAGAGAGCTTCCCTGCAGTCTCTGAGGTCCCAAGTTCAATTCCCAGCACCCCAAAAATGGGAGAAGGACCTGGCAATCCACAAACAGTCAGCCATTGAAAACCCTATGAGAGTTGCTATGAGTCAGATACCTACTTGACGGCACCTAACAACAACATTTTACATATTGAATATCTTTAAACACCTTATGTTTTTCCAAGTTAAACAGACTATTAATAAAACCCAAATTTCCAGCTTCACATTAGGACATTTCTTTGTATGTTGTTGTTGTTATGAGCTGTGGAGATGGGTCCAACTCATAGCGACCCTACGTACAACATACAAAATACTATCCAATGTCGTGTCATGGATTGTCAGTTCTTCTCTGCTATTCATAGGGTTTTCAATGGCTGATTGTTTTGGGACTGGGCTGGTGGGTTCTTCTCCCAAGTCTACAGTTCCTGATATTCCTGGGTGGTCTCCCATCTAAGAACCAACCAGGCCTAACCCTGCTTAGCTTCTGGGATCTAGATTGCCCACCAGGGTGGTACAGCTGCAGACATTTATTTATATACTAGAATATAATGAATAGAAATGCTAAAGGAAGTATTAGCTCTCTGAATCTGGGTCTAGTATTTGTTGTAATTAAATAATGAATAATTCTGGTTTAGAGTATCCTTTACTTTTTTTTTGTCTGCTTTTCTTACTGTGTGATTTGGGCCAAAAGGTGAAGGCATTTTAGTCACTGAACTACACACTCCATGCTTCCAGTGAAAAGGCAAAGATTTGAATAGTTTCTGTCCTAGTTATAGGAGTGTGAAAATTGGAATTTGTATCTGTCTCTGTGTACATGTGCTTGTGAGAAAATAGAATCAGAATAGAAATAGAATTTCATTACAAGACATCTTTTGTTTCTACATCTGTAAAATAAAAATGTTGTTTGTTGTTAGGTGCTGTCAAGTCAGGTCCGACACACAATCACCCTCATAGGATTTTCAATGGCTGATGTTTTTCGGGATTGTTTTGGGAGTGGACTGCCACGTCCTTTTCCCATTTGTGCAATGCTGGGGATTGAACTCGAGTCCTCAGAGAGTGCAGAACAGCTCTATACCAACAGAACTAAATCCAGCCCCAAAGTAAAAATAAGAGTTGTGAAATTGTGTTAAGGAACAGAGAATATGTCACATCAAGGACCTGGCATGTGAGATGAAACACTCAGAATGTTGACTACAATTATTAGTTTAAAATGTTATACTTTAATGGTGTTAGAATGAAAATGCACTTTTATCTTCTACCTCAACCTTCTTGCCATTTACAAAATGGCTATCAATTTTTCCAACTCTAGGAGCTATAGCTGTATCTGATCAAGAACATCTCTTGGATTCTCAGACTATTGAGTTAGCTGCCTGGAAGCAGGCACAAAAGAGTCACCTCTGATTAGACCTGATGTCTAAGACTTTAAATTGAGTTCCTTCCCAGCCTCCTCATGTTACATCCTTTATTGCTTGTAGAACCACAGTCCCTGTAACTTAAAATAGTACACACACTACATTTACTTTCTGCCAACAATCAATATGATTAAGAGTAATTAAAAGTTCAGGCACTACTGATTTCTTTGTGATATGCCTTGGAAACTGATAAACCTATAAGGATATAAGTTAATGCTTACTTCACATGGTCTGGGAACTGGTGCCCCATCCTTGAATTATTTATCTCCCATGAAGAGCTAAGTGCAGAAATTGAGATTGCCATGACACGGAAGTGCGGAAGTGTGTGGTGTAAGGCTTGACAAAACTATTGCTCCACCGAGGACTGGAAAGGACAGCGCGTGGTCCTTCAGCACAGTAATTCCTGAAGCACTGATTTCAGAGGGGATCTTTGTGCATTAGCAGGTAAGTGGTTTGTCTTCTTGAAACCTTGATTTACCCCAATCTTTCCCCAAGTATCTGTTATAAAATCGAATTTTATAATTAGAATTTCATTCTTTATCAGACATTTAAAAGATCAAAATTTAAGACCCTTTTATAGTAGTGCAGGGGTTTTTGTTTTGTTTTGTTTTTTGGCTGAGAAGTATGAAGTAATATTTATTAGACAACTAATATCTGAGGGTTTTCACATTTATTATTATAATTTTGCAAAAATGCTGGCCTGATGCCTGTAGGGGCTGGCATATAGGTCAGTTGGTAGAGTACTGCTTTGCACTCTCTGAGGATCTGGGTTTGATTTGCAGTACCGCAAAAGTGGGAGAAGGGTGCAGTAGCTCACTCCTGGAACAATCACAAAAAAACAATCAGCCATTGAAAACTCTATGAGGGTCGCTATGAGTTGGACCCAACTTGATGGCAATTAAAAACAATGCTTGTAAGGAGTTGAGTTAGCATGAAGGCCAATTGGAGGCGTGGTGAGCTAATGTCAGCAGAGAATACAGAGATACCAAGTACGTGCGTGTGTGTGTGTGTGTGTTCATGTGCATGCCTATGCGTGTGTTGAGTTTGTAGGAGTTAGAGGATTCTGAATTAAAATTGAAGTGACTTCCTGGTTTTGCCCTGTGTGTAACTCCTTAGAGGTTCTATCTGAGGTTAGTTCACATGGGATAATGATAGGGAGAGAGGCTAGTTCACATGGGATTGTGACATATGCTTCTGATGTATTCTTGTGGATCCCGTCCATTCCCCCAAGCGTGGATGTGAAACCTCATCTCTAATCCAGTGCATCTGGGAAGGAAACTGAGTCTCTCTCTTACTGATCCTCACCACTTGCTCATTATGTAAAGCATTGCAGCATGATATATTGGTGATATTCCCATTCTCTGTGTATTTTAGGAAGTGAATTCTACATGGAAATGCACTGAGCTGTCAGAATAGCAAAGGAAATTATGCATTCTGGATGAGCTATTTAAATTCGAATATTACAGATTTCCTATTTTCTCTTGAGAATGTTTTCTTGATATTCCAGGCAGTAGTCTGAGAAAACAAACAAAGCCTCCAGTTTCTCTAAACAAAAATTTCTTTTAGTTGAATTTAAAAATATTTTCTAATTTCTTTTTACCTATTTTTATAAATTTAAGCTGTCTACCCAAGGCAAAACATTCTTTGAAATTCTACTTCCCATTGACTTGTAATTATAATATCACTGTTGGGTTGACTCCCTAGGATCCTTTAATAATTTAATGCAAGTGTTAATGGATCTGGGGCAAATGTCAGGGCATCTGAGTATAAGGGTCAGAATGAAGGTCACTTTGTTCTAAGTAGTGACAATTATGTAATGTGAAGGTTCCATGTAGGGTACTGTGATAATGAGGTGTTCCATGACTACCACAGACCACGTGGCATATTCTCAATATGAAAACTGATTGATCTGTTTATTCTTTCTAAACAATAAAGAACTAAAACTAAATTTCACACATATATTGAGAAAAATGTCCTTTAATTGAAGCCTTTAAGATAGCAAGTCAGTAGATTGAGTAAAGCATACAGTTGTTTTTCTTAAACAACCTTCTCATAGAAGTAATTTTGAATCAGTACTGACAATTTTGACAATTGTACTAGAGCATCCTGAGTGCTTTCTAATTTGGAAATAAAGAAACACACTGTTTTGGGACTATAGGGATTTTGGTCATGGATTCATATATTGTAAAGCTGCCATTGAAAACCCTATGAATAGCAGAGAAGCACTGACACAGGGCTGGGCATGGCACAGTGTCAGGGATTGTTTCAGTCTGTTGTAAATAGGGTTGCTATGAGTTGGAGGTGACTCCATGGCAACTAACAACAACGAGAGAGTGAGAGAGAGAGAGAGAGAGAGAGAGAGAGAGAGAGAGAGAGAGAAGAAAGCTGTATGAACTGAGTTGAAGTCAAATCATTAAAATACTAGTATTAAAAACTTAGAGTAACTCAAGAAAGAAAAAACATTTATAATTAAAATTAATCTTGAAAATTCTGGCAAATGTTTAAATTCCCTAAATTATTTTTGCCTTAAATTCCTGAACACAGGCACAATTTCCTATCATTCTAATCTACTTCCCTATCTCCAGCACTGCTTTTTCTTTTTACTGACATACACATGTATAAATTTTGTGGACCCTTTACTATTCCAGACACTAGGCTAAATTAAAATAATTTGTATTCTTATTTAATCTTCCTGGTACTCCTGTGAGGTGAAGAGGGTTGTTCTTCCCATTCTACTTATTGAATGATTTAAGCAAGATACTGTGATTTACCTACAGGAGTGAATGAAAAGTTCTGATTGTCCTATCTAAATTTATCTTTTACCTACCAACCCTTTGACACAAAATTTGGCATCAGATGAGCAAATGTACTGTGGTTAGTTGTAGCAAGCACAGAGCTGACCCATAGTCCTCAGCTTTCCCACGGTTAGGTGTGACCAGATGAGGAAATAAGGGAGGATGGATGGTAGGCTCTTTCTGCACCAGTTTTTTTTTTTTTTTCAAAACGTTTTATTAGTATTTTGATTGGATATCTGGACAGGATACAGAGTGATTGAAATTTTTTTTAATTGGACATTTTTAATGCACATCTTAATATGATTCATTTTGCATGCTTTTCATTGTGACATTTCCATATATGCATTTTGATAAACATTATTCATATAGGTTACCCCTTACCCTCCCCTATGCTTCCTCCCTCCCACTTTTCCCATCTAAGTTTCCCATCTAAGTCTTCTCTATCTTTTACTTGGTAAAATTTTTCTATATGTCCCTGGGTTCCAGTTCTGTTTAAGATAGAAACTTTTCCTGTAGTGGTCTTTGTTTTTATCTTGTTGGAACAATTACATGCATTTTCTAGACCATTTATATTGACACCATTCTTATCTCCCCCCCCTTTTATTATGATCCGACCTTTGAATAGGATTTTTCCTTCTTATAATTTTGAATCGGGCTGGGATTTAGCTCAGTTGGTAGAGCGCTGCGCTGCAGTCTCTGAGGTCCCGAGTTCAATTCCCAGCGCCGCAAAAATGGGAGAAGGACCTGGCAATCCACTCCCAAGGCAATCCCGAAACAGTCTGCCATTGAAAACCCTATGAGGGTCGCTATGAGTCTGATACCGACTCGACAGCACCTAACAACAACAACAACATAATTTTGAATCAGCTCCCTCATATGAGTGAGAACATGTGGTGTTTCTCTTTCTGAGCTCATGTTTGTGCACTTAAAATAATTTTCTCTAATTCCATCCATTTTGCTGCAAATGACCTTATTTCATTTTTCTTGATTGCTGAGTAGTATTCCATTGTGTATATATACCATAGTTTTTTAATCCATTCTTCTGTTGAAGGGCACTTTGGTTGATTCCATATTCTTGCTATTGTGAAAAGTGCTGCATTGAACATGAAGATGCAAGTTTCTCTGTGGTATGATGACCCATCTCCCTTTGGGTAAATTCCCAATAGTGTTACAGCTGGGTCATATGGTAGATCTAATTTTAGTTTTTTGAGGTACCTCCGTATTGATTTCCACAGTGGTTGCACCAATTTACAGCTCTACCAACAATGTAAGACTGTTCCCTTTTCCCTGCAACCTCGCCAGCATTTGTTGTTGTTTGTTTTATTGATCTTGGCCATTCTTACTGGTGTAAGGTGAAATCTCAGCGTTGTTTTGATTTGCATTTCCCTAATGGCTAGGGATGTTGAGCATTTTTTCATGTGTTTCATGGTTTTACAGACCTCTTCATTTGAGAACTGTCAATTCAGTTCCTTTGGCCATTTGTGTATTGGGTTGTTTGTTTTGGGGGGAGTTTTTTTCTTGAGTTCTTTATAAATTCTAGTAATTAGACCTTTGTCTGATGTATAAAATGCGAAGATTTTTTCCCATTCTGTGGGAGTTTCCTTGACTCTGTTAATTGTTTCTTTTGCTGTGCAGAAGCTTTTTAATTTCATGTAATCCCATTTATCTATTTTTGTTGCAATTTCTTGAGCAATTGGAGTCCTATTAAGGAAATACTTTCCTAAGCCTGCATGATGGAGTGTGTTGCCTATCTTGCCCTCTACAAGTTTTAAAGTTTCTGGTTTTATGTTGAGACCTTTTATCCATTTTTAGTTAACTCTCATGTATATTGAGAGATGGGGGTCAGCTTTCATTTTTCTGCATGTGGATGACCATGTTTCCCAGCACCATTTGTTGAAGAGGCTGTCCTTTTTCCAGTTTACTTGCTTTGCTCCTTTGTCGAAAATCAGGTGGCTATAGGTGTGTTGAGGTATTTCTGGGTCTTCTATTCTGTTCCAGGTGTCTTTAGGCCTATTTTTGTGCCAGTACCAAGCTGTTTTTGCAACCACTGCTCTATAGTATAGCTTGAAGTCAGGAATTGTGATTCCACCTGTGTTCGTTTTGCAGCTTAAGAATGTTTTGGCTATACATGGTCTTTTGTGGTTCCATATGAATTTTTGGATCATTTTTTCTATTTCTATAAAGTCAGTCAGTGGAATTTTAATGGGTATTGCATTAAAATCTATAGATTGCTTTTGGTAGGATAACCATTTTTACAATATTAATTCTCCCTATCCAGGAGCAGAGGAGGTCTTTCCATTTTTCAGTGTCCTCTGCTATTTTTTTCTTTAATGTTTTAAAATTTTCCTTGTAGAGATCTGAAGGGTCTTTGGTTAGACTGATTCCAAGGTATTTAATTTTCTGGTGGGCTATCATGAATGGTAGTTTTCCTGAAATTTCCTTCTCTTCCTGTTTGGAATTGGTGTAAAGAAAAGCTATTGATTTTTGTGTGTGAATTTTGTAGCCTGAGACTTTGCTGAAAGAGTTAATTAGATCCAGAAGTTTTCTGGTTGAGGTTTTGGGGTCTTTCAGGTACAAGATCATATCGTCTGCAAACAAGGTTAATTTGACCTCTTCCTTGCCAATCTGTATCCCTTTAATTCCTTTCTCTTGTCTGATCGCCCTGGCCAGGACTTCAATTACTATGTTAAATAGAATAGAAGAGAGAGGACACCCTTGTCTTGTTCCAGATCTAAGAGGAAATGGTTTCAGTTTTTCTCCATTTAATATAATGTTGGCTGTAGGTTTGTCATAAATGGCTTTTATGATATTAAGGTATTTGCCTGTTATACCTATCTTCTCCAGTGTTTTTATCGTGAGAAGGTGTTGAACTTTGTCAAAGGCCTTTTTAGCATCAATTGAGATAATCATGTGGTTTTTGTTTGCCAGGTTCTTGATATGCTGGATTACATTAGTTGATTTCCATATGTTAAACCAGGCTTGCATCTGTGGTATAAATCCCACTTGGTCATGGTGAATAATCTTTTTCATATGCTTCTGGATTGTTTGCCAGAATTTTATTAAATATTTTTGCATCTAGATTCATAAGGGAGATGTGTCTATAATTCTCTATCTTAGATGAATCTTTTCCTGGTTTAGGTATCAGGGTGATGGTAGCTTCATAGAATGAATTTGGGAGTGTTCCCTCCTTTTCAGTTCTTTGGAATAATTTGAGGAAGACAGGTATTATATCTTCTTTAAAAGTTTGGTAAAATTCTGCCATGAATCCATCAGGATCTGGACCCTTCTTTATTGGGAGGTTTTTGATTACCTTTACTATTGCTGTATATGTAACGGGCTTGTTTAAGTCAGTTATGTCTTCTGGGGTTAGTTTTGGTAGGTCATACGTGTTAATAATTTTGTCCATTTTTTCTGCATTTTCATATTTTTGGGAATACAGTCTCTCATAGTAATCCCTGACAATTTTCTGTATTTTGTTCGAGTCAGTGGTTATGGATC
>VMDO01009491.1:0-19156 GCA_007922755.1 Pedetes capensis | reverse complement strand
TTGTTTTTTTTTTGTTGTATTTCTAGTGTCTTAAGCTGTGTCATTAGGTCATTTATTTGGCTCTTCTTTATTTTGTTGATGAAGGCACTTAATGCTATAAACTTCCCTCTTAAAACTGCCTTTGCTGTATCTCATATGTTTTGGTATGGTGTGTTTTCATCATCATTTGATTGTAGGAATTTTTAAAATTCCAATTTGATTTCATCAACAATCCATGGGTCATTCAGTAGTGTATTATTCAGTCTCCATGAGTTTGTAAAGTTTCTGGAATTATTCATGTTCTTGAGCTCCAATTTTATCCCATTATGATCTGATAAGGAATAGGGGATAATTTCTACTTTCTTGTATTTGTTGAGGGAGTTCTTATGGACTAGCATATGATCTATTTTAGAAAATGTACCATGTCGAGCTGAGAAGAATGTGTATTCCTCATTGTGTGGATGAAATATTCGGTATATATATCTGTGAGATCCACCTGGTTTAGGGTGGAGATTAGATTTGACGTTTCTCTGTTGATTTTTTGTTTTGATGACCTGTCTCTTGACATGAGTGAGGTATTGAAGTCCCCCATTATTATTGATTCTGGCCCAATGAAGTTCTTTTATTCCATAAGGTTTGCCTTATAAAGCTAGGAGCCCCTATATTTGGGGCATAAATATTAAGGAGCATTATTGATTCTTGATCAATTGTTCCTTGTATTAAAATGTAATGACCTTCTTTGTCTCTTCTAATTAATTTTGGAATGAAATTTAATCTATCTGAAATTAAAATTGCAACACCTGCTTTCTTTTGTTCCCTCCCTGCTAGGTATACATTTTTCCAGCCTTTAACTCTCAGTTTATTCCAGTCTTTGTGAGTTAGATGTGTTTCTTGAATACCACATATTGATGGTTTGTGTTTTTTCATCCAGTTCGCCAGCCTCTGTCTCTTAATTGGTGAGTGAAGACCATTTACATTAATAGAGATTATTGAGGAGCATTTATTGTTATATATCCAATAATTACCTGTTACTGATTTATGATTCATGTTTGCTTTGGTCCTTTCTTGTGTTGCACTCATCTCAGCTAACCAGTCCTTCGATTTCCTTTGTAGAGTTGTCTTAACTCTCCTGGATGTGGTAATTAATTTACAATCCTCTCCAGTGCTGGTTTGGTGGTTGCATATTGTTTAAAAGCTTCTATGTCATTAAATGTCTTATATTCCTCATCTATTATCAAAGATAATTTTGCTGGATATATTAATCTAGGCTAGAGATTGTTTTTTCTTAATATTTGAATCACCTGTGCCCATTCCTTTCTAGCTTCCAATGTTGATATGGAAAAGTCTGCAGTAATTTTAATTGGGTGCTTTTTATAAGTAATAAGGGGCTTCTGTCTTGTTGCTTGTAGAATGGTGTCTCTGGTCTCTAATAACAACATGCGAGCGATGACGTGTCTCAAGGATGATCTATTTAAGTCAGCCTTCAAAGGAGTCCTGAAAGTCTCAGTGGTGTGTATGCCCATTTCCTGTGCTATCTTTGGGAAGTTTTCCTTGAGGATATCATTTACTAGGTTGTGAAGGCCTCCAGTTGATCTTTCTTCTTGTTCAGGAATACCCAGAATTCTTATATTTCTTTTTTTCATTCTAGCTGAGTTCTCTTGGAAGTCTTTCTTTAAAATCTTTATCATTGACTCCATTTCTAATTGCTTATGTTTCAGCTCATTTATGCCATCTTCTGCCTCAGAAATCCTCAGCTCAGATTCATCCGGTCTTGAAGAGAAGGACTCTAGCCGTGTTCAATTCTGATAATTTGGATTAAGTATCAAGCAAAGTGGCTTGATTTTTCCTGATAATTTCTAACTGGGATGTCAGAACAGCTTCCAAATTAGAAACCTTCCTTTCAGTTATCTCCAGTGTATTTGTGGTATTTGTCTTTATTTCGCTTAGCATGTTTATAACCATGACTCTGAACTCCGAATCAGAGATCTCTAAGAATTGCGAGTCCTTGGAGTTATTTGTTGGGGGGCTATGATCTGTGGAGCCTTCAGATCCATCCTGCCCCTTTGTGTTTTTTGTAGGTTTACTTTGTTTGCCCATAATATGGTCTGGGAAATAGAATTTGTCTCTCCTGATTATGCAGAACGTCATCCTCTGTTATTCCTTTGAGATTGTGTGGTGCTGAAGCTCTGGTGCTTATTAGATCTCATGAGTTGGGTATATTCTCGGCTATTTGGTCTGTGTGGTTGACACTTTAGTCCACCAGCCCAACTCCAAGGGGGGTAGGGGCTAGGGAGGTGATAGATTTTGTTTCTCTTCTGTGGGGTGAGAAGGGGGGGAATCTGGTGATAGAAGAGGGGGAAAGAGGAGGTAGAGGACAGAGGCTAATAGAAACTACTGTTAAAATTAATGTTAAGGTTAAGATTTAAGGGATAAATGATTAAAAGAAAGACACACATATAGCTTAAGAAATAGAGGAGAATAGAAAAAGGGAAGGGAGTAAAAGAAGAAAGGAAGAAAAATTGGAAAGAAAAAGAGAAAAAAGAAAAAAAGAAACAAATCTCAAACATACACGCTCCCACACACAAATAAAAACACTTGTAGTCGGGTTTGGTGGTGCATGCCTGCAATCCCAGTGGCTTGGGGGTCGGAGGCAGGAGGAATGCAAGCCTGAGTTCTGTGCAACGCAATGAGACCCTGTCTCAAAAAGAAAAAAAAATATATATATATATGTGTGTATATATATATATATATATATATATATATATATATATATATACACACATATATATAATATATATTTCCCAAATCAGAGATTTCCTCCGCAAAACCTACAGCATGGGGGGGAATATGGCTGCTATCGTGGAATTTTTTATTGCAGGGCTTTCTGCCCACTTGGGAGGACCATATCCTCTTGTGGGCGGGATGCTCTCCAACTGCCCCAGAGGGAATCTGTAGCAGATCTGTCTGTGTGCTGTGATCGCACTCAGAACTGCTCTGCTTGTGGCTAATTGTGCCACTAGGCTCTGCTGAAAAGGAGCACTCTGTCCGCGTGGGGCTCAGTGGCCTCCACAAATCCCAGATTTCTCCACAGTGCAGTGGGTTGACTTGGGCTCACCTCTGGTGTGTCTGGGATCCGGGTATATGTGTGCCCATATATCTGTGGAGATCGTGTCTGTACATCTGACCCGCCACAACAGGAGGGAGGGAGCCGGGTCTCAGCTCTAGACGCATATCGCTGGCACTGTTTTCCCCGTTCCCTCCTCAGCCGCTACAGATGGTGATTCCTTGTGCCAACTCAAACTGACTCACCCGGAATTTGTAGTTTGTGTCCTGCAGGCAGGGTGAGAGTGTGCTGCCAAGGTTGCACTCCGTGTTGGGTCTGGTCCCTGCCTGTGTGTGTTGCACCAGTTTTTGTAAGAGTAGATGTGTCCACTTTTCTGTCATTTGCCAACAAGGTGAAGATTCCAATAAACACTTTGGAGATAGTGAAGATCCAAGAAGGAGGGAGTCTGTCTCTGAATTAACCAATGGAGAGGATCCTTCAGCAGGCTAAGAATGATTTGGACGAATGAATACATGCGTTAGAAACACACTACTACTCCATTTGAATATTGTATCATTTTAGATATGCTGTTCAAGCATCTGGTATTGTATTAACTGTTATTTTCAACTTTTCCTTGTTTTCTTTCTCCAAATTTCATGACATACTCAATTACTGGCAGTTGACTCTCTTCTTACTGATGTAACTTAGAAATTAGAGGTTTCTATTTGCTGTTGTAGTAGATCTTGAGATGTTGCTCAAATTATTTTCCTTCCATTAAGCTTTCATAATTTCCATCACAGGCTCATTCTACTGGTTAAGAAATAAGGGTAATTTATGTTTGTCACTCTGTTTAAAAATGAGATGAATAGCCTACTGCTTCTTAAAAATTTTGTGAAAACAGTAAAGGATGCGCATATCACAGAGATACCTGCATCTCCATGTTCAATGCAGCATTTTTCACAATAGCAAGGATATGGAGTCAACCAAAGTGCCCATCAACAGAAGAATGGATAAAAAAATTAGGGTACATATACACAATGGAATACTATTCAGCAATAAAAAAAATGAAATAATGTCATTTGCAGCAAAATGGACAGGATTGGAGAAAATTATCTTAAGTGAATGAACACAAGCCCAAAAAGAGAAATACCACATGTTCTCACTCTTATGTGGGAGCTGAACCGAATTTAAAAGAAGGAAAAAAATTCTATACATAAATTGGAACATAATAACAAGCTCATGTAAACATGGTGGAGAAGGGACAATTTAAGGAGTGGAAAGGAGGGAGGGATCTATCAAAAGGAAGCAATGATGGGGGAAGACAGGAGGGGGAGGAAGGACAAGGAAGAGTGAAGAATGAGAGAGAGGGTGACCTCAACGTAAACAGCCCAACTTTAATAGTTTGGGAAATAATTATAATAACACCAACAATATCAAAGGATGGCAATAATGCAAATGAGCTAAATTTTTCATGTAATACTGCTGAGAATGTAAAAAGATCACTACTGAAAAGAGTATGGACTTACATCATAATTGGAATACAAGGGTATATAGAAAAACATTCCCACAAAAAGACATGCAAGTAGAAGGGAGGCCATTTGTGGGGGATTGCAGAGAGGGGAGGAAGGGCACAAGACGATGAGGGGGAAATTATCTGTGCAATGTCCATATATGTGCAAACACATATATGGAAATGTCACAATGAAATGCATGTCAGAATGAAACACATTATGTTGTACGTTAAAAATTTCCAACAAGAACAACAAGAACAACAACAACAACAAACAGTAAAGGATACTGATAGCTTTCTTGTGTGTGTGCATGTCGTTAAAAATGCAAAATGAAGCAAAGCACTGTGGCTCATACCTGTCATCCCAGTAACTAGGGAGGCTGAGGTAGGAGGATGGTGAGTTTGAGGCTCAAGCAGTCAGCCCGTACAATTTAGCAAGATACTATCTCAAAAATAAGTAAATAGAAAAGCAGCTGGCTCAGTGATAGACACTTGTCTACCATGCACAAGGTGCTGGGTTCAATTCCCTGTACTGAAAAAAAAAAAAAAAGCACAAAATGAAGATTCAGAGCCAGAAATACGTATTATTAAATTACTGTATGTCTATGTGGTTAGTCTCCTACTTGGCCACTTAGACAAAATGTGGCTATTTTTAACAATTTCACAGATGTGAGAAAAATACCACTTATGAATGGCAAAAACTGGGGGATTATGCCTTCCGGGCACCTTCTGTATAAACTTGACCAAGTCACTCAGTTTCAATGGATTTGTCTTCAAATACACATCAACAACTGAGAATATTTACAGCTTCATTTACATCCAGAAAAATGACCTAGTTTCTCTCCATATATCAATTCATTTAATTCTCACAATGCTATAAGTTATTAACTCTTTGGCTCCATTTGCTAGAAGAACAATGAGCTAAAGTGGACTTGTTCTAAGACGCTCTGCTAACTGGTAGCAAAGCTGAAATTTGAACTATCAATCTGGCTCTAAATTAAATACTATAAAACAGTTTACTAGTCATTCTCAACTTGGAATCACCTGGAGAGTCTGAAAAAGCCCAGCTTGCTGGCCCCAGCTCAGTATTTCTGATGCACACACCTGGCTTTGCTGTTGTTGGCGGGTGCCATGGAGTTGGGTCCAACCCATAGCGACCCTAAGTAAGAAACACACCCTGACATTGTGCCATACACATAATCTTTCTATGTTTGATCCCATTATTGCAGTCACTGTATTTTTCCTCATTTTCAGTTGTGCCACATCAGAAAAATGGAGGTTCCAGGGGCTTTACTCCATGCCCATCATTAAGGTGGATAGAGTCTACTTTGAGGAGGTAACTCTTCCCTAGTTGTCTTTTGAATGCCCTCCAGCCTGGAGGGGGGCTCATTTTCCAGCACTATATTTGACAGTGCTTCTCTGCTATTCCTAGGGTTTTCAATGGGTAATTGTTTGGGGAGTGGACTGCTGGTGGGTTGGTGCTTGGGAATCTGCCTTCTCAGTGTTATGATGCTTCGGGTCTAGGAGTTCCCACTGCCTCTTTTCTGCAGGGTGTTGACTGTCCATGAATTATTTTAGAAAGGCATTAATTCGATTTAATTAAATCTCATTATTTGAAAGTATTTTCATTATTCAGCCTTCATATTTAATAAAAATATCTAAAATTCTATCAAAATGATTTCTAGTCTTTTGCTTTAGATTCTTGGGAGAATTTAAATGAATTATAAATGAAAGAAGCATTGTCTTATTTGAGCCAAAAGTTACAGGAGTTACGTGTAAATGCATTTTCTTACCTGATTACTCTTATGTGAGTCACACTAGCACTTTTACATTTTAGGTTATTTTGTTGGAAGCTCTTTAATTCCCAGAATATGTGCTAATTTACGTGGCCCGATTTCAATATTTTCCCTCTTTTTCTCTGTTTTTAGTTTCCTTGGAAAAACCAAATCACTTTTTTCCTCACAGCATATTCTGCACAGCTGTCCAACAACAGTTCTATCTGTGACCTCTGAGTTTTATTTTTGGCTGTGTTGTTTAATTTTCCGTGGACATCCGTTATAAAATTGAGGACATATTTTTGGAAAGTTTCAAGTGGAGGTAAAATGAAGGAAGAAAGCAATCAGAAAAAAATGTGAGGAAATATGAAAACATGAACTAATAAGGACTATCAAGTAAGTGGAAAATACAAATTTATATATATAATTATTTCTGGATTGTATAAATGTGTGGGGGGTGGATGTGGAGGTTGAGTGCAAAATATGCTTTCAAGTACTTAAAGCTATCACATAAATCGTAGAACATCTTATACTGAATGCTTTTCATAGATTCAAGTTTTATTTTATTTTATTTTAAGCTACTTTGACCCATCTAGCTTCAAAATATAAGTAAAATAAGTGGCCCTGAATGGAAACGAAGACAGTAGGGACAAGAAAGCCTGCTGGTTTAGCTGATGTTATGAGTTTTGTCTGTCTCCAGGATCCCAGAGGCGTGTCTTCCTCAGAATTGTCTGCCTTCTAAAGCATCTGGGGTTTGGGATCATGATCAGGGAGAACCCGAAATACAGGAAGGATAGGGGTTGGAATGGTCAAGTAAGAAAGGAAAAAAAAAAAAAGAATTAAAAACGAAAATACATGAATGGACCGTGTTCTAATTAAAACCACTTTTCTATCTTTAAGAAGCCCCCAAATGCTCACAGATGAAAGCAGGGCCGCTTGTTTTATTAGTCGCCTACCCAATCAATACCATCCTGGAAGCAACAACTGTATAAACATGAAGACTGCAGCAAGCTCTTTGTAGAGCCACCTGCACGCTGGGCTAAGATGAACCGGAGTGACATTTCAAACATTCTCACGAGAAGCTTTCTACTTTCTCAGGGTACGGCATTCCACACTCTCCATAGATGACCGGAATCAGCCTTTTCTTATTCTAGTATTCGCAGTTCAGTGCGTTCAAAGCATAGCTCAGCCTTGATTTTGAACAAATAAAGTTCTGATAGTGCCTGCAGCCTTTGCCCTGTGGCATCCGATCCAGTCAGATCTCGGAAGCTAAGTGGGGTCGGGCCTGGTTAGTACTTGGATGCGAGATCACCTGGGAACACCAGGTGCTGTAGGCTTGGGAGAAGGACCCGGCAACCCATTCCCAAAATTCAATCCTCCATTGAAAGCCCTATGAACAGCAGAGAAGCACTAATAGTATTTCCCCTGTTGCATGTAGGGTCGCTATGAGTCAGATATCGACTCGATGGCACCTAACAACAACAAAGTACTGCTATAACGCTGCTGTTATGTCAAAAAGAATATTTAAGGAATTACAATCTGTTCCCAATAATTATGATTGCAACATCTTCAGAAAAATAGATAGATGGGACAGTTCTCCATGTTTTTGCATGTAGTAATAGTTCATTTATCATCGTTGCAGAAAGGCATTGCATTACATGAATATACTCTATCAATTGCATTAGCATTAATAGCTTGTGATCATTCTTTTCAGATTTTGACAGTTATTAGAGCTTCTATGAAAGGTGTCTTACATTTTTGTGCACATAAATATGCTTTTGTCATGGAATATAACTAGAAATAAAATTTCTAAATTGTTAAGTCATCATGGAGTATCTGCATGCTTGGCTTTTAATATATGATGCCCCCCAGTTTTCAAAGTAGCTCTACTAATTTGCGTGCCTACCAGGATGATATGCAATCATTCAAATTCTGTTTCACACTCTCTGGATAACACTGTTGTTGGATTTTTGTTTTTCTAAGGTACTGGGGACTAAACCCAGGGGCTCATGCATACTTTCTGCGTGTGCTCAGCCACTGAGCTGCACCTCCAGCCCCCCACTTTTAATTTTTACCTTGAGACAGGGTTTAGCTAAGTTATGTTGGCTGCTTCTGACCTCAAACCTGGATTTTCCTGCCTCCGCCTTCTAAATTGCTGGGATTACAGGCCTATGTCATGGCACCTGGTGTTTTTTTTCTTTTTTCCTTTTTTTTTTTTAATTGCAGCCTTTCCATAGTTGTAATTTCTTTTTCTCTATTTACATGCCAGCCATGTATCATCCACTGTTATGAAGTACCTGTTCAAATCATTTCCTCTTTTGTTATGCTGTCTTTCCCTCATATTTGGGTCAAGTATTCTTGTCACTTGTAAGCATTAAAAATACTTTATTCTATTCTGACGATTGCCCTTTTTAAACTTTCAATCATAGTGTTGATAAGCAAGTTTTAATTTTAATGAAGCTCAGTTTTATTCACCTCTCCCAATAAATTTGAATTTATTGGTATTATTTATACTTTGTCTAAATAAGTTTTTCCTATGCAGTGCTCATGACAATTTTCTTCAAGATGGTTTTTCTATTCCAAACTACTTAGGTTAAATGTTTATGTCTGATGTGAAGAAGCACTCCAGATTCTTTTTCTCATGTAAATAACTACTCCTTTTCCCTCAACACTCTGCAGTAACACCTTTCTCATAATTTAAGTAATGTAAAAATGTGGTTCTTCTTCTGGGCTCTATTTTATTACAACCCCCATGTGTCATCTTGTGGTGCTGTGGGGGCTTGTGTGTTGCTGTGATGCTGAAAGCTACGCCAGTGGTATTTCGGATACTAGCAGGGCCACCCATGGTGGACAGGTTTCAGCTCAGCTTCCAGACTAAGACGGACTAGGGAGAAGGACCTGGCAGGCCACTCCAGAAGCAATTAGCCATTAAAAACCCTATGAATAGAAGAGAAGCTCGGTCAGATATAGTGCCAGAAAATGAACACCTACCTGCCCCTGCCCCCCAGGGTGGAAGACATTCAAGATAGGACTGGGGAAGAGTTACCTCCTCAAAGTAGAGTTGACCTTAATGACAGGAATGGATTAAAGCCCCTGGTACTTCCATTTGCTCATGTGGCATGACTCAAAATGAGAAGAAACATAGTGCCTGCAATACTGTGTTCAACGACACAGATCTGGGTAGTGTTTTGTTCTATTGTATACAGGGCTGCTATGAGTTGGATTCTTCTCAACAGCACCCAAAAAGAACAATTTTATCCCAATGGTTATTTCATTCCTTTTGCAATTACCAAGCTGTCTTAGCTGTCTTAATGTAACATTATGTTGTTGTTGTTGTTAGGTGCCGTCGAGTCGTGTCCGACTCATAGCGACCCTCATAGGGTTTTCAATGGCTGATTGTTTCGGGATTGCCTTGGGAGTGGATTGCCACGTCCTTCTCCCATTTTTGCGGTGCTGGGAATCAAACTCAGGACCTCAGAGACTGCAGAGCAGTGCTCTGCCAACTCAGCTAAATCCCAGCCCAATGTAACATTATAGGATGTATTTGTTTCTGAAAGTGTAAGTCTCCCATTGCTCCATACCTTTAAACTTGAACTAGCTTTTTGGGTTCTTTTAGTTTTCAAATATATTCCAGAACCAATTTGTCAATTTTCACACACACAATTTCTTATACAATTCTGATTGAGATTCTGTAAATATTCCACATACACGTGAAAATAATATTCATTTCTGTATTTACTCTCCATATAGGGCAGCTCAGTCAATTTGTTTAATTTTGTTAAAGTCTTCTATAATTACTTATTCCATCAGATCCTATTTTGTTGTTGCTAGGCGCCAAGAAGCCAGATCTGACTCATAATGACCCTTTGTACAACAGAACAAAACACTCCCAACTCTGTGCCAGGCACATGATCTTTTATGTTTAAACCCATTGTTGTAGACACTGTGACAATCCATCTAATTAAGGGTCTTTCTTTTTTTCGTTGATCTGCCACTCTCCCAAACATGATGTCTTTCTCCAGGAATTGGTCCTTCCTGACAACATGTCCAAAATATGTAAGACCCAGTCTAGCCATCCTTGTTTCTAAGGAACACTCGGGTTGCACTTCTAGAACAGATCTGTTGGTCCTTTTGACAGTCCATGGTATAATACATATTCATTTATGAGGAATTATTAAATACAATCATAATTTTGTTTATTTTTTCCTTTTAATTTTATCTATTTTATAACAGTATATAAATGATACATACTTTTTATATCTTTTACTTTCATTATTTATGTGATTTTATATATAAGGTATATCACATAAGAAAAAATTTTTTACTGGCATAATAATCATAGACTTGTTGACATATTTCCTCTACTAACATTTAACATAATTTTACATGTTTGGATTTTAATTTACTATCTGTTTTTGTTATTGTTTTCACTTACTTGTTTTATTTGTTCCTTGTTTTTCTCTTCTCTTTCCTCATTTAAATTGTTGTGTTATTAGGTGCCCTCAGGTTGAGTTCAACTCATAGAGACCCTCAAAGTGTTTTCAATGGCTGATTGTTTCAGAAGTGGATTGCCACATCCTTCTCCCATTTTTGCTGTGCTTGGCATTGAACCTGGGTCCTCAGAGAGTGCAGAGTAGCACTGTACCAAGTGAGCTAAACACAAGCCCTCACTTAAGATAAATATATCTTAAAAATTCTCATTTTTTTCTTTTCCTAAGGTTGTTAATCCTATATTCTTTTACTCTTTTCAATGAATTTCAATCCACCCATCTCTGTTCTACTTTGTATTTTTTCTCATAACTCTTATGATTTTCTATCTTGTCACTAATTTATTTATTAATTATGTTTATTGCTTCCTTTTGATGATCCTGTCCTCCAGCTTACACCTGTTAAGTGAGGGAAATCTTGCATAGTAGCGTCACCCATATAAATTCTTGAAACTAATATTTTAACAGTCTCAGACATTGCAAAACATCTTCCTGTTACTGCAGAACATCTTGGAGCTACTAATTCAAGGAATTGTATGCTATGCAGAGACTTGATGCAACTGTGTATTTACTCCACACTAACTTCACAGACTACTCAAAACTGGAATTTCCTCATTTTATGAAAATCCAGCATTGCTTAAATCATTTGATTTAACAGGGAGATTTTTCCAGCCTTTTTAAATTGCATAGTTTTTATATCAGTTAGGGTGAGGAAAAGAGAAGAAATCAGAGATTCACACGTTCCAAAACTGTCTCAGTGCCCAGTACTGAAGTAAAGGTTTTTAAGAACTCACATACAAGCTAACTGGTATCTGGAAGTCCTCTGGGTAGTTTTCATAGGTCATCAGAGCCAGCAGGACCGATGATGGTGATTCTCAAGAAATTCATCTGGAAGCTACTTTGAAACTCACATCGGCCTGTTTATCTACAATTGCACCAGAGAATAATGGCTTCTTTCTCTCCTTCCAATTCTCAAGTGAGTGTTTCTCCTTAGAAATGTCTTACTCAGAACCATCTGGGGAAGGAGATGGTGGAAATATAGTTGTTGGCTTCTCTGCCGAAGAGATCTTATTAAAGAGCTGATGATACCTAGCTGACCAAAGGTAGTGAGCAAATGTGTCTTTCTTATGTCCACATAAAGTTTTATTTAGTAAAAGATATATTTAAAGAAAACTAAATCATAACATTCAGATCATATTGATTTACTGCAGATGTAATACAAGTGTTAAAAATGGAATGCAATTGAATACATACCTAAAATAATTTTACAAAAATATTATAAAAATTATTTTGTATTAATAGTCTACAGTTTTGCATCTATAAATATTAAGCCAACCTATTTGGAGAATATTCCATATAAATCAGGGAAAGGATGTAATAAATCACAGAAAATTTTGTTGAGGGTACTAGCTATGAATCATAACAAATGACTAATAATGTATAATAAATTTCTGGTAATTTTACCAAGATTTTAAATGATAATGAATTTATCTATTACTCTCTAAGGACCTAAGAGTAGTTTGAGAAACTAAATTTCCTTGAAGCAGAATTAATTAAGTCTATTTAAAGTTTGGCCTAGAATTTTAGGGAGCAACCTTATGTTAATTGGTCACACATCTTACATGGTATTGGTTTGAGTCAAATTTAAAACCATAGAAAACAAATTTTTTTTTTGTTTTTAAAAATACACACCTAAATTATACTGTCTTTTTTTAAACATAGATTTTTTTCCCCTATCTTTGCTATTCTCTGTAAATGATCAATGGCATTAAACAAATGACATGCCCCTGGTAATTTAGATTGAAAATCTCATGAAGGCAAGAATAGTGTCTCCCTTGCAAACAATTATACCCTAGGATTGAGGATAACTCCAGACAAGAAGCAAAGCTAATTAATTTTTATTGAGTGCACATCTTTTACCCATGTTACTTTACTGCACATTTGTTCGGAAATTTTCTTCCGAGGAGCTCTCTCTGTTTATGGATTTACATATAAATAATATCAATGATGATTATTCACTCTCATAGTATCTCCAATTATCAAATTGTTTTTCTTTATCTTCCCAGTTGTTGATAATTTTCAACTTCTCCTTCGTATAATTAAGAGGTTTAATTATTTTTTCTGCTTTAATATCTCATTCTTGGCTATAATCCTAATTGGGCAATAATAGTCAGACAACCAAAAATTCCCTTAGCAATTTCAATCAGAGGGTTTTCTCCACTTTCCCTGCTAAAATTCTTTTCTTGAGCATTACTGGGACAGTGATAATTGTATCACAAATGAAAAGAGACATAACATTTCTATCTTTATACTATGTAATCAATTCATTGCAGAAAAATGCAAATTGCTATAAATAATAAAAATGACCAATAATGAATAATAAATTCATGGTAATAAATCCTTGGATTTTTTACTGATTTTTCTAAAATCAGGGTGTAGATTATTTCACTGTCATTAACAGGCAGATAATACCATTGGGTCTAAGGCCTAACAGTGAGAACAGATCAGGAAGGGCGGGGAGGAGCTGAGTTTGTCTAACAGAAATGACATCTTCTGCCATTTTTTTTTTTCCATTGAAGATGATAATCTATTTCTCTGGCAGAGTGTGTTAACTGACATATTTCAGTTTTACTTTTGCTTAATGCTCCATGAGGGAGGCATTCAAATAGTAGTATTTTAAATCTACTCTCTTGTCTTTCTAACATACAACATTGGGAGTTGTACCACTACAGGCAATTACCAAAATGCTTCTAACTGCCCAATTCTAAAGAAATGAATGTCATTGCTGTGACTTTGCCAGACTAAATGGCCTCAGTTCAGAGCATTCTTGTGTTCTCATGACATTGCTAAGCTGGGAGATATTTTTTTTAAGTAAGGTTTATCGAGGTACAATTTACATATATTATAATTTACCCATTTTATTATACCATCTATGAATTTTAATAAATGCACATAGTTGCACGACTGCCACTAAAATAGAAAATGAAGAACAGCTCCATCATACCAAAAACTTCATTCTGCTCTTTAATCAATCTTTTCCCACCCTCAGCTCCTGGCAACCGTTGATCTGTTTTTTGTTCCATAGCTTTGCCTTTTAGATAATATCATATAAATGGAATCATATAGTATGTAGCTTAATGCATTCTGTTTCTTTCACTTAGCATATGTATTGCATTTGATACTCATCCATATTGTTGGGGAATTAGTGTTCATTCCATTTCATTCAACATTTAAGTGATAGAATCTGCAACTGTCTCAAGTTCATATTCATTTAAAGCTTACTTATATGTAGGGTATATATAAATACCTATTTTCAACTCCTTGAGCCAAATATCTGTCTGTTTCAATGGAAATTCACAAGGAGAATACAAATTTAGGAAAATCAATAAAATTTAATTAAGCAAAGTGAAATTGAACATTCTAAATTTGTGCATTCTGTACTTTTTCAGGTTAAAATAATGCCCTGTAAGTTTAAATTAGTGAAAACATAATCTATAAAAAACATGAACTGGTCATTGTTGTATTCGCTGCAGACCTTGAGGAATAGTTTAGCTTAGGTGATTAAAAATTAAGCATGTATTAGAGTTATTGCTCTAGTAAATGTCAAAGATATTGATCATGCATCATGGTTTACAAAATGTTAACCTAATTTTATTCTTTGATTTCATATGATCTAGTTATAAGACAGCACAATATCAATCATGTTGTGATATTATGTAAACTTTAGTTTTATGATACTTTTTCACAATAGAATTTCAATTATAATTCCACATTTGTGCCATTTTTCCGATTGGGTTTTGTTTGGCCTGATTTCATATACCATGCAATATGAAGTATATTTCATTCCTGTGAATTGTAATAAGGCTCAAACACATTAACCAGATATTTTTACATACTATCTTTGAACTGAAAGAATATGTTAGCTTCGATCTTAATAGACGTTTAGAACTTTTCATGCTTTCTGATATGTGGGATTAATTATAGGATTATAAAGCTTTTTTCCCTCTCTTCTCTCTAGCAAGGCCTTACCATTTCATTGAAGAGCTCCAAAACCTCAAGTAGAGGAAGATAGGATATTTTTAAAGTAAATCTGTATAAAAGAATTTTTCTACTAGGATGAATTAGGCTGGAAAACAAAAGCCCTCCCACTGGTCCCATCCCACTCTAGTATCAAAACCACTTTGCAAAAGCATCTTTCCCTTTTTGTCCCCTTGCTGACAACCGTTGTGTATTTTATTTGTGTGCAAGTAAATGGTGGTTTATTGTGTCCCAGAGGATAGGGTATTAATGATCATTTGTTTCCTGCTGTGGAGCCTGTCATAATTTTGTAGACAGAAGAGTGACAGAAGCAACGGCCAATCAGTATGCTAATACTACTTGAGAATGGGTAGTGAGTCCATTGTAACTAAGGGTTTTCTGCCAAATCCTTAGGTAATTTTCATTAAAAAATGCATTTTTTTGATAACATTGCAAATTGCTAGATGGAACCAGTTAAGAAACCATATATTTCTTTTGTGTGGCAGCCAGACTTCTGCCTCAGCAGGTGCCTGCTAGGGAAAAAAGAAAGACTTCTAATCTGAAAAGCCCATTTTGGTCAGAAAGAATCAATCACCAAAACATTCAGCAATTTGTGATATCAATATATTAACATGGAGAACTTCATGCAGCATACAAAAACATTAAATCTAGTCCCTGACAAGTAAATAGAAGGCAAGTTCTTCAAAAATGATAGTTAAAAGCCGAATGTAAAAAATCCTGGAGATTTATACAATGTGATGTCATTCATTTTTCTCTTTACTGTTCTGTTTGTGTCTTCAATTTTCATGTCAGTTTTGAAGGAAAAGATACTCCTATACTTCAGTACAACTATAGCTTACAGCACTAGTATATAACTATTCAAATATTTTATTAGGCATTTTATTTCGTACAGCCCATAGGGAGCATACTCTTGACTATGAATAAAAAAAGAAATTTCTTAAAATGATTTCTGAGTGTCTGCACAGCACGTGAGCACATGATTACGGAGGGGATTAGTGGATTAAGGTATCGACAGTTGGCGGCCTTAAGGCTACAGATAAAAAGAACTCCACTTTCTTTCCATAAAATCACATTTTATTCTTACCCGTATACAAACAATGCTAGCAATGGAAACTATAAACAGGATTGTTTTGAGAACACCATTGTCACGTAAATATGTTCATCATAGAAAACAAAACGATAAAAAGCAATAAATTCACATATGTATATATCTGCATAAAATACAAGGTAATATAATTTAAGATCCCAAATATGTTTGAGGAACTCTGACTGACTCCAAAGGCTGGAGAAAGACTTCTTTTCAATATGTTAAAATTGGAGCTTCATTATTTCAAGATTTAAACTTGTTAGAATATAGAGATCCTCAATGCTATTGTCAAAAATATTGAATATATTTTAGTAAATCAGATCCTATATCAAGTGAAAATTTACTTTCTAGAAAACAGAAACAAACTATTTGCTGCCTGCTGTTTTTTATATATGCAAATCTTTATGTATTACAGAACAACCTAGATGCTTTCCACAATCCCATAAATGTTTTACTATTTTATGAGATGTTAGTAATAAATGTGATTGATGATTTTTTTTATAATTGCCTATTAGAAATACACAATTTTGTGATTAAATACTTAGGGATAACTCTATTTCAAGTCAGGGGATTACAGACTAAGAAATGATATGGATGCCCAAAATATTTGCTTAATTTATTACCAAAATTTATTTTTGTATTTATTATAGGTAGTATGTTTTCTAGTTTACAGAGAGTTTGCATTTCAATCAGTTGAAAACGTATCTGAAAATACTGCTAATGTGGCTTAGGGCAGGGAAATAGCTTGAAGCTGCACACACATGTACAGCCGCAAGGGTGAATAGCTATAATTACACTGGAGTGCATCCAAGAAATCAGCGATTCTGTTTACACTTACTGCCTCTTCAAATTTGTGTGCACCTCAAGCGAATATACTATAAGCTGATTTTAATACTAAAAATCGTTGACCTTGATAGGGTAGGTTATTGACTATTTTTTATGTTGCTGTTATCTTCCAGAAAATTAAAAATTAAGGTAAATATTGACAATAGAGAATTAACGTAATTCTCAACTATAGCTTTTCGCCTTGGTATTTGTCTATTGGCCAAATGTAGAAGAAATGATTCATGAAAATATAAAGAATAAAGCCTTGATTCCAAGGTTCTTTAAAATTTAAGTACTTGATTGCATATGATAATGAGAACAGACCACTCAGGTATCCTTTGAATGACCCTGGAAGCTGAGTTGGCTCATGTTGAAGAATCCATTCTAAGTTGAACATAAAAAAGGATCGATGAAGACAAACTTTATATTACTCGAGTTTTACATGGTAAAGGAAAGAATACCATATTTATACCAATAGTTTTTCAACATCACCACAGAGGCTGCTGCTACGACTGCAGATGCCACCACAGTCCAGTCCACAAAGGATGGGTGTACCTCCTTCGTTTCCCAGCGTGTACACCTCCCAGGTGCCCAGACATTGTACCACCACATTCATGGGCTCCGCTGATGCTGAGTCCACTCTATACAGGTGTTCTTCCCTAATCTTTCAGCATGAATGCACGTCTGCATTCAGGCACTGCCACTGCTACCCCTGCCCTGACCAGGGGACAGTCCAAGTCAAGTTTACAGTGGGTGAGGGCACTTCCCCAGCTTCTCAGCATGCACACACCTCAGGCACTTAGGTTCTGCTGCTGCTTTTCCTGTGGCTGTGGGCACCACACAGGTTGAGTCCACAGAATGTGGACACATGTACCCAAGTTCTCAGAATGTACACCCTACAAGCATGGTACTGCCAGGTCCACTACTGGCTGCCTCAGCCACTAAAGTGGGCTTTACAAATCAGGGACACAATTCCCTGTGTTCTCAGAACTTGTCCTTCAGAGGTGGCCTCCATCTTCAAATGTTTCAACAGCCTGCATATTTGCATTTCCTGTCTCTCTGCTGTGGACCCAGACCCCTCTCCCCATCCTGCCGGAAGTCAGTTTCAAGGGTATTCTTCCTTGGAAGAGAGCGGCCCTTTCTTGGGCTGCTCTGAGTTTCTGTAAAGCCTACCTTTCCCTCTGGGGTAGTCACTGCTGTCAGTGGTTTGTTTTTGTTTTTCTGCCAGACTGCTTAGTAGGTGAGAGCTGTCTGGCTTACTTTCCTTTTCTCCTCCCCTGCCAGGGAGCCCCGCAGCTGAGGTCAGACCTGTTTGCTCCTTCCCAGTATGATTGTCTTCTCTTTTCTGTGTATTGAGGTTATCCGTCTTAATGATTTATATGCTCTTCCTGTTTTTCTCTGTTTGGGATAAAGTCTATGTTTTCTGATCTTGCCTCATTTGTTTTACCATGTCACAGAAAGGCTGCTTCGAATCCACTGTTGTTCTTGTTTTTGTTGTTAGGTGCTGTCTAGTGGGATCTGACTCTTAGTGACCCGATGTACAACAGAACAAAATACTCCCTGCGACTGTACCATGCCCAGCACTATTGTCAGTACTTCTCTGCTATTCATAGGGTTTTCAATGGCGGATTGTTTCTGGGATAGATTGCCTGGTTCTTCTCTGTAGCCTGCAGGACCTGGTATTCCCAGGATGTTTCCCATCCAAGGGCTAACCAGGGTTAAGTCCCATCCAAGGACTTAACCTGGCTTAACTTCCAAGATCAGGAAGGATTTGATGCCAGGCTCTATGGCTGCTCAGTTGGTAGACTGCTGCTGTGCAGTCTTGCTTGAGGTCTTGATTTGATCAAGATTTGACCTGCTTGAGGTCTTGATTTGACCTGCTTGAGGTCTTGGATTTGATCCTTAGCACCACAAAAATGGGAGAAAGACCTGGCAGCCCACTCCCAAAACAATCCCAAAACAGTCACTGAAAATCCTGTGAAGAGCAGAGAAGCACTGACATGGTGCTGGGCATAGCACGATGTCAGGGAGTGGTTCTTTCTGTTATGGACCCAACAAAATGGCACCTAACAACAACAACTTCAAGTAAAAGACCATAGTTTTATTAACTATGAAAAATAGCTACATGCTTTTACAAGTCACACACTAAATATGGGAGAAGGACCCAGCAACCCACTCCCCAAATTCAATCTACCATTGAAAACCCTTTGAACAGCAGAGAAGCACTGACAATAGTGTTCTTCCTGTTGTATGTAGTCCGAGAAGCTGGACTTTATGAGGAAGAATGCGGCATCAAGATTGGAGGAAGACTCATTACACAGTGTCTGCAACAATGGGCTTAAACATAAATAAGATCATTTGCCTGGTGCAGAATCAGCAAGTGTTCTGATCTGCTGTACATAGAGTCGCTAC